>OX101786.1:2527873-2577873 GCA_944452715.1 Ophion slaviceki | reverse complement strand
ATATCGATTATATATTTTTATATATAATCTTTATGTTATATATTTTTATTATATTATAATATTATTATTATATTATATATTTTTAATATTTTTTTAAATATTATAATATTATAATATTAATATAATTATATATATACCCAGATAGACAGATGTACCTCATATTGGCGTCATATTTGCATCACGTGATGATTCACAATAATACATCCAAATGAAGCAAAGTTGTTCTCACGCGAATATGCATGCAGTGAATTCATCAGACTAGCAAATTTGGCTCACGAATATCTAACAATAAGTGAGTGCATATAGAGGCTCATATGGGTGTCACGGCGTGAAGAAACTGTAGTGCTCATACGGAGCTCATATTAGCGGCATGGCGTGACGGAACTATGCTGTGGTCATACGGAGCTCATATTAGCGGCATGGCGTGACGTAAATATGCTGTACTCATACGGAGCTCATATTAGCGGCATCGCGTGACGTAAACATGCTGTACTCATACTGTCATAATAGCGGCATGGCGTGACGTAACTATGCTGTGCTCATATGGAGCTCATTTGAGTGTCATAGCGTGAAAAATAAAAAAAAATCCAAAAATATTGATAAAAAAAATCTGGTAGGATTTTTATTATCCCCATACGCTTTATTGATGTTCCTGCCTATATGATAAATGGATTAAAAACGTATTCTGCCTAGTTAAATTTTGTATCTACCTACGGTTTGAACCACGTCTTCTAAATCGAGAGCCGAGCGCGCTACCTACCTAGCCATTCTAACACTTGTACAAATTTTCTTTGTGTCTGCGTATTTGTATCATTCTGGATTTGGATGAATATCGCCATCATATTGCGCTTATGGGATGTGTCACTGATGAATATACATATCGCCGTCTTATTGCACTCGTCGAATGTATCAATTACAAGGAGACGGCAGAGCCCGGATTTCGCGAATCGGGTTCTCCTTTCGCCTGGTGAAAGTTGAAGACCTCCGAATTAACGTCGTTTTTTATTTTTGTTCCAATAGGCCTTAGTTGCTGTGATATCGCGATTTGAAAATTTGGGAGTTTCGGCTCGCGCGTAGAGTACGTTCAGCGTTGGCACTTGAGACAAGAGCCACCATAGCTAATACAGTAAGACGGCGGACTGGTACTCTGAAAGTTCACGCTTCGCGTCCCCATGCTTTTTTTTGAATTTTATTTTTATTTTTTTTTATAATCTCTCATAAGACTTTGCATGTGCAGGTAAAGAAGTCAATTCGAAAATATGTATTACTAGTTTAATTCATCTATTATATTAAAATAACTAATCCAATAATGAAGTCACAATTACATAGCAAAATAATATTGTATAACAAATAATTAATCTAATAATCAAGTCACAATTACAAAGCAAAATAATATTGTATAACAAATAATTAATCTATTAATCACGTCACAATGAGAAAGCAAAATAATGTGGTATAAAAAATAAATAATTAATCTAATTCACACTTGCAAATTTCGCGGCAGGTAATTATTCTGATTCTTCTTCTATCAGATCAGTATGGTGACAAATTGGAGGGTGGAAACCATCGTAAAAGCAAGGGTAGCACAAAGGCTTATGACACCACGAACATAAAATGAACGTAATACCACCGCAACCATATTTAACCTTATAAATTCTATCAGGAAAGCATATTTGAAGATATAGATTTTCAAATATGCTTTCCTGTGAATCATATTAATTATTTATTTTTTATACCATATTATTTTGCTTTGTAATTGTGACTTCATTATTGGATTAATTATTTTAATATAATAGACAAATAAAACTAGTAAAACATATTTTCGAATTTTCTTATTTACCTGCACATGTAAAGTCTTATGAGAGATTATAAAATTAAAAAAAAATTTGAATAAAAAAAAAGCATAGGGATGCGAACCGTGAACTTTCAGAGTGCCGGTCTAACGTCTTCCCGTATTAGCTACGGCCGCTCTTGTCTCAAGTGTCAACGCTCAACGTACTCTAGGCACGAGACGAAACTCCCAAATTTTCAAATCGCGATATCTCAGTAACTAAGGCTTATTGGAACAAAAATCAAAAGCGACGTTAATTCGGAGGTCTTCAACTTTCACCACGCGAAAGGCGAACCCGATTTGCGACATCCAGGCTCTGCCTTCTCCTTGTTAAAAATATGCATATCACCGTCATAGGATGTATCACAGAAACACGCATATCGCCGTCATATTGCGCTCATGGGATGTATCACTGAGAAATATGCATATCGCCGTCATATTGCGCTCACCGAATGTATCACTGAAAACATGCATATTACCGTCATGGAATGTAATACTGAGAAACATGCATATCGCCATCATATTGTGCTCCTGGGATGTATCACTGACAAAATATACATATCGCCGTCATATTGCGCTCAATGAATGTATCACTTAGAAACATGCATATCACCGTCATAGGATGTATCACTGAGAAACATGCATATCGCCGTCATGTTGCGCCCATCGAATGTATCACTGACAAACATGCATATCGCCGTCATATTGCTTGCATGGCATGTCAACTACCAGTGCTAACCCAGTGAATTCATCAACACAGTCATTGGATGACTTCCATATGACGTAAAATTTGCAGATATTAATTGTGGACACTTGAGCACAGCGATATGAGTTCATCGTGCTTCAAACGTACGATGCATTTGTAAACGACATATTGAGATCAAAATGCTTTGTACATTTACTATACTAAATGAGTTCACGGCTTTGCATCATGACATGTAGTCAATATGCTGTAAAATTTGCTTCATCAATTGTATGCATGGCGTGATGATCACGACTGTCTATCTGGGTATATATATATAATCGATTAATATCGATTATATTATTATCGATAATAAAAAATATATTTTATTATCGTAGAAAATATATACGATTTACAGAGCATATGATTTTTGCTGATGACCTACAGATATACCAGGTGTGTAAGTATGAAACCGGAATTTGCCCATAGGTGGCGCTAGATGTCGATGCAGTTACCGACACATCACGTCAGCGGTGTCTTGTTATTGTATTGATATCCGACAAAGATTTCCAACTCACAATAACACGAGTTTCATTCAGTAGCATTAGTTTATTAGAGATAAACATGTCGAGTTTTGTGCCAACAAATTACGATTTGCGGACAGCACTACTTTTCTGTTTTCATCTGAAGAAAACCGCAGCCGAATCGCATCGAATGCTTGTGGAGGCGTTTGGTGAGCATGCTCTCGGTAAAACACAGTGTTTCGAGTGGTTCAAACGGTTCAAAAGTGGCGATTTTGACGTGAGGAACGAAGAACGTGGAAGACCACCGAAAAAGTTTGAAGACGCTGACCTGCAAGCCTTGTTGGACGAAGACGACGCTCAAACACAACAACAACTGGCGGATCAGTTAAAGGTGACCCGAGAAGCCATCTCCAGTTATTTGTATCATATCATTACAATAAACGTGTTTTTTCTGTACAAAAATTCCGGTTTCATACTTACACACCTGGTATCTAAGTTTTATCCATTGAAAATTGATGACGCCATTGCCAAGATCACTCATGATGTTGACGCAATTGCAACTTATGCGCTCAACAATGGTCTTGAACTGAACATCGAAAAGTCTACAGTAATTTTATTGGGTAGTGGCGCCTAAATCAATCAAATAAATGTAAACAATCTAGCACCCATCAAAGTCCTCGGGGAAACTCTGCCGTATGTCGACGAAGCACGCAATCTGGGAGTAACAGTAATCTCGAACTTGTCTTGGAATAATCACATAGTTGCTATCTCAAAAAAAGTAAACTTTTCACTATACAAATTAAGATATCATAGGAGTGCGCGGTCGCAAGAACTGAAAACGATGCTCGTGGTTTCACTCATCTTTCCGATACTAGACTATTGCTTGTCAGTACTATTATTACCATATCTTATTACTTTATTGTCATTATTATTACTATCATTATAGTTGTTGTTAATGTTTGACAACACAACTAGATATTATTATCATATTGTATTATAATTAATTATGATCATTATTATACATGTTTTCTATGTTTATGTATTCATCATCCGTTGCCTTAAGATGTTACCAGGGCATAATAAAATTAATCAATCAATCTCTCTCTCCCTCTCTCTCTCTCTCTCTCTCTCTCTCTCTCTCTCTCTCTCTCTCTCTCTCTCTTCAGGACAATAGAAAACGCCGTAAATCACGGCAGTAGAACGAAGGCGCATGCGCAATCTCAGTGATTCGCCCATGGTCCTAGCTCCCATGTACTCCGGCGATAATTCTCAGGATATACGTCGCCGAAGCGCGTGACACGGGCAGGCGGGACCGAGGTGAGAAGTGATGCATATACGCGCGCCGCCGCCACGTTTGAAGCAAAAGAGCGAGAACGGATTGCTCTCGCGCGGAGGAGACTCCCACGGGAGAACGCGCGGGTGAACGGTGCGTTTCCTCCGATATGTGTGCAACGGCGTCGTCGCGTAGAAAAAAGATGACGAGAGAGAGAGAGAGAGAGAGAGAGAGAGAGAGAGAGAGAGAGAGAACCATCTCAATACTCATATATATATATATATTTATATATATACTGATATTTATATTGATATATATATGTATTCAGATGGTTCTCTTTCTCTCTCTCTCACTCTCTCTCTCTCTCTCTCTCTCTCTCTCTCTCTCTCTCTCCTCCCTTTTTCTCTTTCTAGGCTAAAGAGAGCGAGAGAGATAGAACAAGATTATGTCTCCTTAATCCTCTTAAGCATGCCTCAGATATCGTCGACAAGCGCAACGGAGTTTGTCATAATTATTGGCGAAAATCTTCCCGCTACAAAATATATATACACAGATTGCATATCTAAATATATATATATATATATATATATATATATATATATATATATATATATATATTGTATTAGGAGTGGCGAGTCTTTCGCCAGAATGGAGAAAAAAACGCAACATGCGTTTTGCATGGCGAATTCCTCTACCTCGACGAGGTGCTGCGACGAGGGACAGAGAGAGACAGAGCGAGAGAGAGAGAGAGAGAGAGAGAGAGAGAGAGAGTGCATAGAACTAAAGCTCGGGTAGACGAGGATGGGGGGTGGAGGGAAGTGAGCGAGAGGCAGGCAAGGAAAAAAATCCTCAGGAGTTTTCCTAACGCCCGCAGATTCTGTATGGGAGAGAGCTTGATTTGTGTCCTTCCTTCCTTCCTCTCTCTCTCTCTCTCTCTCTCTCTCTCTCTGTCTCTCTCTCTCTCCCTTTCTCTCTCTCTTCAATCTCATCTCGTTCCGTCCCTTTTCGCAAGCTCGCGTCGTTGCGTCCTCGCGCGTTGTGCACATAAATTTGCGCGTGGGCGTCGAAATTAACCGAGACGCGGCAAAGTTACGGGAATCGTGGGAATCGCGCTTTCTCTCCCACTCTCTCTTTCTCTCTCGCCTTAGAAGCAACGTGGCTCCGTTTTTTCATGGACCATCTGCTCCATTTTCGCAAATTGTTCGTATTTCTTAGAATAATATTAATAATAATAATAGTATTATAAAAGGAACAATGGGAATAGGAATATCAATGATGATGATAATGATAACAATGACGATGGTAATAATAATAAAAACAATGTCAACAATGTCGAAAAAAATAAGAATTATAAGAAGAATGATAACAATTGAAAAAATTATGAACGCAAGACAAAACATAAAAAATTGCAATACAAAAAATTGTTAAAATAATAATGAAAAAGGGTTAAAAAAGTTAAACAAGTGACAGGTAATATAACCAAAATTGTTCATTCAGGACGGTATCGAATGGTATAGACTACTATTCTGTTCTTTCATTACCGTCGATCAAGCGAGGCTAACGGATGCGATTTTTCAATTTAAGTATCCACACGAGAGCCCAATTAAAAACACCCTCGATAGCGGCGTCGTTAAAACGACGCAAACCCTTCAACGCGAACGTAATTCATATTTACGCTCGGCAACAATTTCGTCAACTTTACCGATCGTAAAAACCGGAGTTGTCGGGTTTGTTTTCATCCGCGAGCTCGTACGCACATGTAAATCTTTGATGCTCGTTTTACGCGGGAAATCTCGCTTCTTTATTAATTATAACGTTGATTTACATTTTATATCAGAGAGAGAGAGGGATACAGAGAGAAAGAGAGATGTTAGGTACGTCGTTGTAGGAAGATACGAGGGCTGCGGGAACATGACGGCCATAACCGTAAAAAGTTTCAAACCCGATAAAAGCGTGGAACTGACGCAAAGGACGAGAGTTTACGAAGCTCCAATTCCCGGCAATCGATCCAATGCACAGAAATCGAAAGAATATCCTTCATCCTTTATTTTTTGGTACTTCGGCTACGTCATTGTTGTTTTTTTATTTAATAATCATGTGGGAGGGTGGGGGTTTCAGCGTGAAAAAAAAACACTTTTTTGCGAATTTTTTTCATCTATATGGGTAGAGTAGATTTATTGAAACCTTTTGTACATTGTTAAGTGTCATTTCAAGAACATTCCGTAATATTTGTACGCGAAAATATCCACAAACAAGCCAGTGACAAATCTTTTCCAAGAACGTCTTTGGAAAAACACGATTTGCGGTGTTCACTGTATCTCAGCTAGAAATTATCTGAAAAACAAGTACCATTAAAATTTAGTCAAAGTATCATCAAATCCTTCCCCCAACGGTCTTTGATGAGTTTTTTTTTCATTTCTCAATTTTTGGTGGTCATGTAAAGTGAAAAGTGCTATTTTTCACGAAAAATTCCGCCATTTTGGGGGTGGAAAACCCCCTCAATGTAAAAAAAATCTCAAACTAAACGTTGGGGCGAGGTATTTTATATGCAGAAAGTGTGTACCAAGTTTGCAATAAATCGGTCATGTAGTTTTCAAATAGCAGTGAACACGGACTTTGAAAAAGTGGTTTCGAGAAAAAAAACGCGGCACCGACTTATTTGTGGATATTTTTGTGTACAAATTTCACGGAATGTTCTTGAAATGACACTTAACAATGTACAAAAAGTTTTAATAAATGTACTCTATCCACATAGATGAAAAAAAATCGCAAAAAAGTGTTTTTTTTTTTCACGCTGAAACCCTTACCCTCCCCTTAAAAGCATCGTTGAGTGATAAACGATTTTAAAGAATTAAATAACTTAAGCAATTTGGAATTATCTGAACCTAATGCAGTTGGAATAATTTAAGGTAGTACGAGCGGGCAATCTTGATTTCCATAAATTTTATTCAAATTTTAACCACACATTGTTCATATCATTATGCATGTTTGAGTGACATTTCAGAACAGTCAACTATTTAGATTGGGACATAATGGGTTTTTAAATTGCAACTTTGAACACTGCAGGGTCTGCATTGAAATTTAGACAGAATAATTTTCCGTAAAACATTTTTGTCCCCTATAATAAGAAGACATATGGCAACACCACAGAACAGTATTGTTCACTATTTCGAGAGAAAAATAATTATTGTGTTCCTAAAGTTAAACATTTTGTCATAAAAAAATCTTTGCATTGTAAATATTAATATTCTATAATGTTTACGTTATTTTCATTAACAAATAAAAGTGTTGGTTCATTCGTAACTAATTAAAAACTTTGTTCCATTAAAAATTACTTCCAAATAAAAATTTGTGTTGCAGAATTTGTTAAATATGCCGCGCAAACTCACGTTATTGGATACGTGGATCGATGCGGTGTTGCCATGTCTTCTAATTATAGAAGACAAATATTTTTTACGGAAAATTATTCTGTCTAAATTTCAATGCAGACCCTGCAGTGTTCAAAGTTGCAATTTTAAAAAACCATTATCTCCCAATCTAAATAGTCGACTGTTTTGAAATTTCACTCAAACATTCAAACGAATTTTCTTTCTTCACTCAAACTTTCTTTCTTCACTCAAACAAATAACCAGACATTGTTCATATCATTATGCAATGATATGAACAATGTCTGGTTAAAATTTAAACAAAATCTATAGAAATCAAGATTGCGCGCTCGTACTACCCTAAATATGAGGTTGCTCAATAAAATGTTTAGTAAACCAAATAATTAAATAATCATAATCTTAATAATTCAAATATTTCAAATAATCGAACATTGAGTGAATTGTAAATAATTTAAATAATCTGAGTAACGTTGCGATAGGTGGAAAATGACGTGTCCGTGTCGATGGCGTTTCGTACGCGGAACAGGGGCGCGAGAGAGAGAGAGTGAGAGAGAGAGAGAGAGAGAGAGAGAGAGAGAGAGAGAGAGAGAGAGAGAGAGAGAGAGAGAGAGAGCGTTGGGCGGGTTGCAGAAAGCGAGAAAGAGAGCAGTAGGAAGAGATGGAAACATTTGAGCGCGGCGTAAGCGCCCAATTAGAAGGAATCCACGATGCGGAGGGTAAGTGGAACGTGGATACGCGGGACAGTCTCACGCTGCGGGTGTATTCGTATGCGAGTCGCGTGTCCGTTGCCCCACTGCACCGACTCCCGTGTGCAACACCGCGAGCATATCCTGGGATCCACTCCTCTCTCTCTCTCTCTCTCTCTCTCTCTCTCTCTCTCTCTCTCTCTCTCTCTTATTCTCCTCAGTCGGCGTGGCTTACATCGAGCTGCGGAAACGGCGCTACTCGCAGAGAGCAAGGACCAACATCTCGAGAAGATCCCGAGAGAGGAAAAAAAAGAGAGAGAGAGAGAGAGAGAGAGAGAGAGAGAGAGAGAGAGAGAGAGAGAGAGAGAGAGGAAAGCAAAGAGCTCACGAGAACGATCGACTCTGCACGACGTTCACGTATCGATCCACGCGATCCGCGCGTGCCTCTCTCCGCCAGTCTACCAGTTTCTCAAACTATGAGAGAAAAAGAGAGAGAGAGAGAGAGAGAGAGAGAGAGAGAGAGAGAGAGAGAGAGAGAGGTTCCTCTGCTTCATAAAAGAGACACAAAGTCAGAGAGAGAAAGATAGAAGGAGAGCGATGTGGCAAACCACATCGCAACTCCCAGTAAAGTACACTCTAACCTTCCAAATAGGAATAGGTTGAATTTCCTTCGCCGCGCCTGCTCGCGAATGCCGCCGATACCGCGGGACTCTCCGCCTCAAACGCCATTCCAATCTTTCGTTTTCCATGTTCCTTTTTTCTCGCTACTTCCCTCTTTTTTCCCTCGCGATCCATTCCTTACGGAATTCTGGATCGCGACCGTGAGGTCTCTCGCGCCGCTTACGCCGATACAAGAAGAAATTCCTCGCCTATATTGACTCACAGATTGAGGCTTCTGTCATTCCGGAGATATGTGTGTACATGTATATATATATATATGAGGCAAGGCTGAAAAGTTCTCGGCCGAAGTAGTACGAGTCGTCCTACTGCCTCGCCGGTACTTCGGGCCGAGAACTTTTCAGCCTCGTGTTGCATGTATACATATATCACTCGATCGTATTGTTACGTGTGCGTTATTGGCATTTTAGAACAATGTTTTGTCGGGACGATATTTTATCGCCGATCGTTTAAACGGCGTTGAGATTATTTATTCGACTGCTATTACGTATAACAGATAAATGACATTTATGGTCTACGAAATCATTTTAAGATGGATTAAACGTATATAAATATGTATATTGCGCCTTACTTAAGTTTATTTCAACTATGAATTTCCAGAATAAAAATTATTCAGCTATTATGAGTGATTTTTATTGTTCAAATTGGTTCAACATTAATCAAATGTATGACAATAGCATTTAAGATATATGTGCATAAATGGGGATATAAAAAAAATGTGAAAGAAGATTTGGATAATGAAGATGGGGGATGGTGGCCAAGAAAAAGCCTAAGGGAAGAAGTGAGAGCAATTATAAATGATAACCCATAAAAATGGGGGAAGTGAATAAAATGAATAGGAAAAGGAATAAAAGGAATAGAAGTGAATAGCTCGAAAAAATATAAAAATAGACATAAAAAACCAAAATTGAACAAGAAATTCAATACAATTGGAGGAAAATAGTTGCGCCAACCTACTGCAAGAAGCATAACCACAGGAAAACAGGTATACACGTGAAAAACTATTCGGAGGACAAGACGATTAACGGAGAATTAAAAGAAACGTCGGCGAGGGTAACGTCGGGAAAGACGAGAAAAAGGGTATGTAGACATCAAATGCCGAATATGCAAGGGGGAAATTGAAAATTTTAAACATTTTTGCGAATGTACGGAAGTTAAGGAACAACTAAACCAAGAAGTAGTAAATAAACTGGAACAATTGTTGGAAAATAGCAAGGGGTTAGAAATTGACTGGAAACCAGGAGCGCAACTTAAAATGCAACCGGCAAAGCAACTTACGATTCCATCAAACAATTTGAGAAACATACAACTAGGAAAGATATAAGAAAACCGATGTAAAATAATTGATGTAAATGAGAAGGGAGGAGCATTTATGTAAACACCCTTCTAAACGGTATACGAAGAATAAAATAATATTACTAAAATGGAAGGTTTGATCGATCATTTAATATACATATTATGTTGTAACCCCACGAAAAAACTTCAAGAGAACTATCCGAGAAAAAATGCGGTGCGCTTCTGGGCCGCGATTCGATTGCCGGTCGACTGGTCTGACCACTGAGCTTCGCCAGCCTGCTTACCTCACCTTTCTCGGATAGTCTTCATATTCGTAACGCAACGTTTTATATATATATATATACAAGGTGAGGCACTAACTGTTGCCACCTTGAATATCTCTGTAATTATCGACGTCACAAAAAAATGTTTGAAACAAAAGTGGTACCGTACGAAAGGGGTCATCAAATGCGACCATTTTTTTTATCTCAGTGGAGGCGCTGTCGCACAGTAAAGGTCACCTCCACTTTCTTAAATGGGACGGTACATTTTTTTTCAACTATCTTGTAGAGCATCGAAAACTGCATAAAAAACATTTAGGGGTCAAAGTCGTTCAAGGTCATTTAAGATCAAAAAGTGACACGAACTTTATTTTTATGTGAAATTGCCTTTATTCACAGTAGATGGTCAAAGTGATATATATATATATATATATATATATATATATATATATATATATATATATATATATATATAAATTCACTTATTTATATGTTATATAAATTCTTTTATGTAAATTTTGGATTAAATCTTCTTTCATATTTTATTCAAATGACAAGGAAAGAATATACTCTTCTCTTAACTTTTTAAATATTATGTTAACAATGAGGAAAAGGGTGGCGTATTTTTTTCCTAAACCGGACATTGGACTTTGGCCCTTTTCTCGAAAAGGAAGGGATCGGCGAGCAAGGACGGATCATTATTCGTAACGAGCGAGTAAATTTGGTGTTTGCGTAGCGGGAATGCAGTTGAGATGCACTGCGTGCATTTACGAGAAAGAGAGAGAGAGAGAGAGAGAAAGAGAGAAAGAGAGAGAGAGAGAGAGAGAGAGAGAGAGAGAGAGAGAGAGAGCCGGAGGCACACGAAGGTCCGTCTTGCAGGACGTGCTCTCTCTCTCTCTCTCTCTCTCTCTCTCTCTCTCTCTCCCTCTCCTTCTACCAAACGAGAAGGAGAGATGCTCCGCAGCTTCCTGGCCGCGGGCAAGTTCTAAATCATATCGCTCGATACATCAGAGCCCAAACAATAGAGGCGCATCGATGCTCTTGCCATTTCTGCGCGTACTCTTATGCTCGTACACGTACTCGTTTGCGTGTGTTCCTCACGCTTTAAATTCCTTCTTTCGTCCTCCTCTTTTATTTCTCTCATTTTTCGGCTCGTGCCCGATACTCCCTCCGGCCATTCAGCGGGATGGGGGAAGATTGCGGATACAAAACAGTTAGAGCGAAGACGAGGCTCGAACGTCGTACGCGAGCATCTCCCGAGAGCTTTTACCTGCACACGAAACGGTAAGCCACGGAAGCAAGCGGACGATGGAAAGGGCCCACCCTCGCCTTCAGTAAACGTTTTTCTACCAATGTAAACTTCTGCTATATTGCAAAAATCCAAACTAATATTGCAGAAATTTTTAACCAATAACTATTACCACTTTCGATATCGTCGAAACTATGGGTGCGGGGGAAAAAATGCGTCCAACAGAAGTGGCATCGTATGGAAGGCGTCATCGGATGGTGGTAACAATTTTTTTCGAGGTGTTGCTTCCAAGATCCGAAGGACACCTTTGTTGTTTTTTTTTTCAAATGGAATGCTGTGTTTTTGTGTCCACCATCCGATAGCGGCTGTTGAGAAGAATACAATTACCTACAACGCAAGGTCGTTCAAGGTCATTGGAGTCACTTACGTTTGTCAAAGGTGTTCGAAGTTACACGACGTGCGACTGAATCGGCCGTAGAAAGACTACACTGTTATCCTTACTTGTGGAGAGATATACACCTAGATGGTCGAGGTCGAGGATTTAGAAGCTATGAACATTCCGTCGACTGTAGAAGACCTACACTATGGGCCTGGTATCGATGATTCCATGTAAGTTGACAAATTTCATGATTTATTCATTTCCAAATTTTCAAACGCGTTTTTCTCAAAACCACGTTTTTCAAATCGGTACCCAAAATTTCTCGAAAACCAATGAACCGATTGCGTTCAGGTTTTTTGTGGTTATTCTATACACCATTATCTAGTACTTGTCATAGGATTTTTTTCCCGTTACTTAGTTTTTGTTTTATAGGCCAAATAATAACTAATTTTTGGCCCAAAAATCACCATTTATGTTCAAACGTCCGCCATTTTGTCATAAATCGATATTTTCAAAATAGGCTATGACAAGTACTAGATTATAGTATCTAATTTAATCATCTTTTTGGTTTTCTTTTTTCAGGTGATTTTTGAAGAAACTCCAGTGGGTTGCGTGCACGCAGATTTTTTTACGCTCCAAGGATCATACGATATCCTTGTATATTTTTGATATTTTTAAATAAAGAAAATTAAATATATTTTTGAATGTATATACTTTTAGATAATTAAAACTCCAATCCGTAATTTCAAATAGTTTTCTTTGAAAAAATTCACAAAATTGACCACTTCCGACTCCTAGGTGTATATCTCCCCTTAAGGGGTTAGGCCACAGTAACCGGCATAAAATCACGTGCGAATTCAACAAATTTTTTTCGTATGAAAAAGTGATTCACTCATAAAATTAATTACACATCTATTTAGTATGAATATCAAGCTGTTAGAATTGTTTTTTAACGTACAAAATGGCCGACTACTAATATTTTTTTTGTTATCTTTTTTGGGCGCTCCGCGACCTGACATTTAGCATCCACAATTTTTGACGCAGAACAAAAAACAAAAATTCTCGTCAACCTACATTAGAGTACCTAGAGAAGTACGTACGGGATTAAAAAAATATTGTTTTGTTCAAAAGTTGTAGGCATTTGAATAAATGTTCAGTGAAAAATTTCGTATAAAACTGCTCATAAAATGAAAAGTTTTCGATTAATCAGAAATTCCGTGCGTACTTCTCTGCGAAATGCAATTAGGAACATAACTTTTAAATTTGAAGTAAATCGAGTGAAAATTGTTGAAGTTATTTGTCACGCCAATTGGAAAAAAGCTGTTTCGAGAAAAACGCGTTTAATGTTTTAGGTACTGTATGTCCGTGCCGGGCTTACGTTGTACGCTCAAAGTCGGTGAAAAAAAAATGTTCTTGCTATAAATCGAATATTAACTTATTCTTATGATGATAAAGCACCGTTTTAGCGTGAAAAAAAATCGTTTTTTTGAAAATTCTACTATGACCTTACCCCTTAAAACCTGCACAATAGCGTTGATGACACTTGCGACAAGTGCTGTCGTCCTTACTTGAAACCTACACAAACACGCTGTTAACACTCAGGCAAGTGGTAACACTATAGATTTTTCTCACAAGTATTGCGTTGGTAACAACGCTCATCACTGACGATCATCTTTTGCAAACAAAAGCGACTTTGATGACCTTGAACGACTTTGAACGACCTTGAACGACTTTGAACAACTTTGCGTCGTAGGTCATTGTATTCGTCTCAACAGCCGCTATCGGATAGTAGACACAAAAACACGGTATTCCATTTGAAAGAACAAAGGTGACCTTTGTATCTTCGGAGCAACAACGACTACGAAAAAATCATCATCAACATCCGATAAAGCCCTGTATACGATGGAATTTCCAGTGGATACATTTTTTTTCGATACCCATAGTTTCGAAAATATTGACAGTGTCGATAGTTACTGGGCCAGTCGGTATCCACACGAATGGGTGGATCTTCCGGATTTTTTTTTGTCTTTTGGTGTTGCGTTATTTCGCAAAAAGCCTCTCACTCTTTTTCCTGACCAAAAAGAAAAGTGCAGGGTCTCGAAGAAATAAACGAAAATGAATAAATAACATTTTAAAAAAACGATGTATCAATCAAATGTTCAGATCTGGCTCGCAACTCTCAATCGAAGTGGAAATGGAAAAAAAAGAAATTCAAGTACGAACAGAAGAAAACGAAAGGAGCCACACCGAGCAATTTCGTATCATTTGTTACATTTTATCACGCGCGCCAGATCATCGCCCAATGGCTCGGCACGCGAATACAGCAGGGACGGATTCCAGCCAGAAGGATAGTCGTCACGGATCGTTCATCACTGATCAATCGGTACGCGAGATCGGACGATCGGTCGATCGATCCGTCGGACCTCCTGGACGGAATTCAATTTCTTTCGTAAATACAGCGGTACTGACTTGTCCCCTTCGTTCACGAGATCGTCTGAACTGAAATTTGTTACTCGATTCCTGATATCAAGTAGTATATAAATATATGCATAGATACATGTATACGTAGATATATACGTGACGTTTCATAATCATAATAATTACGAGTATTATTTATAAATATCAAAATATGTAAACAATTATTTTATATATACCACCGTCAAAATAATGCGGCTATGGAAGTTTTAAAAGTTTCAAAATGTTCAATAATACGACGAATTATTTCCAGATTTTTTTTTTAATAACGGGGTCCTCTAGTTTCTCGGGTCGAAAAAATCGATTTTTTTTCTTCATAAATCACATCTACAACATGTGTAGAAAATGTGTGCCAAAGGATTTTTCGATATTCGAAGTGGTTCACAAGTATAAATCACATGCGCGAACTTTCAAACGCGTTTTTCTCGAAACACCATTTTTCGAAACGGTGACCACGATATTTCAGAAACTACTGCACCGATCTTGTTTAACTTTATACAGCATCTTTAATATGTTATAAGCCAGCGATTGAACTAGGATTATCATGATTGCTTCGATAGTTTTTTTTGTACGAGCGAAAAACTTAAGAAAAAATGAGTAAAAAATAGAATGTAATTTTCAAAAGTGTATAAAAAAGTCAATTTTTGTAATTTAGAATTCACTCTAGTTCAATCGCTAGTCTTAAATATGAAGATTAAAATGCCGTTTGGTTTTTTGATTTCGGATAAGCAGAACAGCCGCAATCTTGGTCACCGTCAAGCACCTCTTTTACTTGATGTCTTCCTGTCGGCCACTATAACGTTTATTCTATTATATATTTTGACTTCAAAAAATTTGTAAAGCTTATTTAAATGTTAATAAAGATTATGCAAAACCAATGAGATTGATTCCCATATAGGGTCGCCTGTCGTAACAAAAATGCCAGCATTCAGCCATTAAACGGTTTGCTGATAATCGGCCAATGATTCGTCGACCAGCATTGGGGTACTGTAGGCGGATGAACGGCTTGCCAGATCTATGCCAGCCATTCGTGGGCCAATACTATCGCACCGACAATGTGGCGATCAGCATTGGGGTATCGTAGGCGGATGAACGGTTTGCCAGATCTATTCCAGCCATTGATGGTTTGTTTTTGGGTGTTTTGCAAATGCAGGTCGTTAAACTGTAACACGTAAAAACAAGGGATAAGGTTTCGAAAAGCATATCCCACTGATGAAGCTGAAAATTTGCACCAACCTTCTTTTCAATACTTTAAGAGAACCTTTAAAAGGATATTGGCGACTAGCAATAGTTTTCGATATATCGTATATTGAAAGTTATCTATTGTACTGTGCTTCTACTATATTAAATAAACCCAAACAAAACCATCCCACATGGCAAGTGATATGCACATACGGGCGAGCACTGTTTGCCAGGAAGCAGCGCGGCCGGAGGAGTGGGGGGTATCTATCGGATATATACCAGGTGTGTAAGTATGAAACCGGAATTTTTGTACAGAAAAAACACGTTTATTGTAATGATATGATACAAATAACTGGAGATGGCTTCTCGGGTCACCTTTAACTGATCCGCCAGTTGTTGTTGTGTTTGAGCGTCGTCTTCGTCCAACAAGGCTTGCAGGCCAGCGTCTTCAAACTTTTTCGGTGGTCTTCCACGTTCTTCGTTCCTCACGTCAAAATCGCCACTTTTGAACCGTTTGAACCACTCGAAACACTGTGTTTTACCGAGAGCATGCTCACCAAACGCCTCCACAAGCATTCGATGCGATTCGGCTGCGGTTTTCTTCAGATGAAAACAGAAAAGTAGTGCTGTCCGCAAATCGTAATTTGTTGGCACAAAACTCGACATGTTTATCTCTAATAAACTAATGCTACTGAATGAAACTCGTGTTATTGTGAGTTGGAAATCTTTGTCGGATATCAATACAATAACAAGACACCGCTGACGTGATGTCTCGGTAACTGCATCGACATCTAGCGCCGCCTATGGGCAAATTCCGGTTTCATACTTACACACCTGGTAGATATACTCGTATGGCGTGAAATAATAAACTTTATAATGCAATATATCGAAAACTATTGCTAGTCGTCAAAAATCCGTTAACGGTTTCTCTTAGGATAATGAGAGGAAGTTCATTGCAAAATTTCAGCTCGATCAGAGGAGTATGCTTTTCGGAACTTCACCAAAAACGAGCGAGTTATTTTTACAGCCTAAATGGACCGAAAAAATTATCGGTAAACTTTAATGTCACGAATAAAATTATCGGCATAAAAGTAAGGAACGAACAAACGATGAATTCTGTAAGTGTTAGAATGGCTAAGTGGGTAGGGCGCTCGACACTAGAACGAAAGGCGCAGGTTCGATCCCGATGAAAGGCAAAAACTTGAACAATTCAGAAAGCGTTTTTAATGCAATTATTCTATTTACATGGACATAAGTAAAGCATAAGAAAACAAAAAAGATACTACTAGAATTTTTATATTCATAATTTGTCAATTTTTTGTTTTTCATTTCCGGCAGAAGATCCGGCAGCCGTTGCTGGGCCAATATGGGCGTATGATAGTTGGCCACGTCTTAGCAGCCATTCATGGTTTACCATTACCAACCATGCATGGTGCGGATCTGGCCCGTTTGTATAGCCATTACCGCGCCATCGTTTGTTCTCTGGCAACCAGTCGTGGGCCATTACTGTGCCGATTGTAAAACCCTATTTGGGTTATTTCGATGCTTTGCCCGTAAAAAATTATTGAAAAAGCCGTAAAAAAACAGCCGAGAAACTAGAGGACCCCTTTAAGAAGTGATTTTAGGTGCATTTTGAAATTTGTCTAGACGATGTTATACGTTCTACATGATTTACAGTCAACTGTGTAGGCTTTCGCTGGCATAATCTTGACGAACCTTGTAATTTTGGAAGATCAAAAC
This sequence comes from Ophion slaviceki, assembly GCA_944452715.1. Lineage (NCBI taxonomy): Eukaryota > Metazoa > Arthropoda > Insecta > Hymenoptera > Ichneumonidae > Ophion > Ophion slaviceki. The sequence goes on along the minus strand of OX101786.1, from coordinate 2,560,232 downwards.
TCCGAAAGAATTTCACACGAAAGACCAAAACTCCGAAAATCTTAACACCGTCAAAATAATTCGGCCATGGAAGTTTCAAAAGTTTCAACCTTTTCAATAAATCGACGAATTATTTCAAGGAATTTTTTTTATTAAGGGGCCAGTCTACTTTGGAACCACGAAAAAAGGCTATTTTCGCGATTTTTTTTGGGATTTTATAAAAGATATGAATATAACAGTTGTTTGATAAATAAAGTCTTCAAATACATTTTAAAAAATTTATTCATTTTTATTCATTTTTAAGTGCAAAAACTATACGTAACGCCTCAAAAATAGGTGGGCTAGGTAGCTCCATCACAACTCGGCAACGGCTTATCTGAAACAAAATAATCCAAGTTCGATTCAGTATGACACCAGCAACAAAATGACCCTCGGATTTAAAGTTTTGTCAAAAAATTAAAAAATGGCAGATGAAAAACGAAAAAAGTGAAAAAACGCGTTTTTCGCAGTTTTTCGCAAAAAAAAGAGTAAAAATCAAAATTTCAAAGCCATCGAGGGTCATCTTGTTGCGAATCGTGTTCACAATATGTGGTTCAAATTTCAAGAGAATTGGTTTATTAGTTTTAGAGATACGATGGAGCTAGATTTTGAAAACGTTTTTTCCAGAAAAACGCGTTTGAGGTTTATACTATGAAAAACTCTTACCTAAACTCATTCGGCAATTCCTGCACCGTACAAAATCCCTTCTGATTGCTCATCATCGTCGATTTCTTCAAGTCTTGCTTGCTTTCGATTTTTTGAAATTTTCAATGTGGTCTGGCCCCTTAAGAAGTGATTTTGCGTCAATTTTGAAATTTGTCTAGACAATGTTATACGTTCTTCATCATTGACAGTCAACTGTGTAGACTTTCGCTAGCATGATCTTGACATGAGGGCCAGGTTGAAATTCGGAACTTCGAATGCGCCGACGGTTTAAAATTCCTAATTTTGATGTTCCCAAATTACAAGGTTCGTCAATATTATACCAGCGAAAGTCTACACAGTTGACTCCAAATGATGTAGAACGTATAACATTGTCTAGACAAATTTCAAAACTGACGTAAAATCACTTCTTAATAAAAAAAATTCTCGAAATAATTCGTCGATTTATTACAAATTTGGAAACGTTTCAAACTTCCATAGCCGAATTATTTTGACGGTGTTCAGATTTTCGGAGTTTTGGTTTTTCGGGTAAAATTGTTTCGGAGTTTTGATCTTTCGGGGTGGTATATTTTCGGAGTTCTGAGCGTTCTGATCATTCAAAGTTCGGAATTTCAACCCGGCCCCACATTGCTTTACAGTAGGTGGCGCTTTCATATGCAGCCACCCAATATGAAAGATGTCTCAAAATGACCTGACATTTGAAATTGCGCGCCATTTTTTTTGTGGCAAACATACATACTAATCTTTGACAACTGGCATCAGGAAGTATTGAGATTTAGTCATGGAGAATTAGACGGTCGAGCAACGCATAGAAATTGTTATTTGCTGCATTATTGTTGCAGACGAAATTTCATGGTCGTGTTATCTCGCGCCGCGGCGATGTCGATTGGCCATCAAGATCGTGCGATTCGACGTCATTGGGGGACTTTCTTTGAGGCTTTCTGAAGGGCTTACATACACCTGAGACGGCTAAAAGTAAGGTTATGTTTAAGAATTTTTTTTTGTGTATAAAACTGAATTTTATTGAACGACCATGATATACATTTTAAAGTGTGACATTTTATCTACATCGTGTGAAAATTTGGTTAAAAATTTTCAACAGCTAAAAAAGTTATATTCGTTTTCCTGGGACGTGTTTTTGTTGACAGCGTTTGCGGTACCAGACGTACCTCTGCCATTTTTTATCAAAAAAATAATAATATTTGTTTCTTAAAGTAGATAGATAAAGGCGTTTATCCCCCACTTGTAGCGCAAAAAAGGCCTTTTTCGTGAATTTTTTTAAAGAAAACTACAAAACATTTTTAATCGATCAATATACCATCTTAAAGAACACATCTTGAAGAACTTTGAGTAATTTTTTTATTGAAAAATATTACATTGTTTAGTGGCAAATGACCGTCAATGAAATAATGTTTTTATATACACGGTTTGCGGTGACCAACATTGCGGCGAAGTGGATCATCTGAAAAAAAAATGCGGATGGATTTAGTCAAATATAAGTATAAACTAGTCTTTAATCGAAGGATTTTAAAAAATATTCATTTTTCACAAAATGGCGGACAGTCAAAGTTAATGGTTCGATTTTAACGAAAAAAAAACGGCCGTTTTTTGGCTATAAAACGGCCATTTTTTTTCGAAAAAAAAAATCGAACGATTGAAGACTACATTTTTATATATTAAATAAGCCTGCAAAATTTCAAGAAGATCGGTTCATTAGTGTTCGAGTAATGTTGGTCACCGACTTCAGAAATGCCATTTTGAGAAAAACGCGTTTAAAGTTTCAATTTCAGTTTACACGAAGAAAATATTTTTTTTGTAAACTTACATAGAGTCGTCGAAGATACTTCTGTATGGGCCCGGATACTTATACTTCAAAAAAATGCAATAAAAAAAAATTGATTTTTTCAAAATCGCAAGTGGGGGTAACCCCTAAAACAAATACTTATCGAGCCGGAATTTAAAAATTTACTTTTTTCGGTCATGACCATCACTGCAATTAAACAGGCGATTTTTCGCTTCAAAATTGTTTAGTACTTATGATGAAAAAAAAACTATGCCAGGTATCGAAAAACGACTCGATAAGTACTAGATTATTGTGTGAAGCATAACTTCGCAAAAGTTGATCCCGACCGGCCCAGTAATTGCGGAAATATTTCTGGTACCGATTTTCAAACCACCGTTTCGAGTAAAACGCATTTAAAGTTTTGAGTACACTCTACACTGAAATAACTGGTTTATTTTAAACCTACATGAAATCGTTGATTCCTGGGCCATAGGACCCCACCCACTTTTCGAAACATGATCTTGCTATACAAAAGGTCACAAGTACCCGGAATTCAACAGGAATGAGAACACCCGGCTTAGTCAAACAGATGACAAAGACCGCGTCTACCTGCACCCCAACCGTTAGTCGTTGCTCACCCGGTCAGTTACGAAACACTATAACTTCGTCATTACTGCGAATTTTCTCATGAAATTTTCAGGGTAGAAAGTACTATTAATGGATAGTACTTTCGAATGAGCACCATTTTGAAAAATCGATCTTTTTGACCTATCCAGGTGTATGTAAGCCCTGAAAGGAAAATGTATGCCAATGATCCACAGACCTTTCCGGAACTCAAAGAAGCAATTGGACGATCAATGAAATTAGTCCGCGATTATGCAAAAATGTTATTGAAAAGTGAACAGGGACGAAGCTGCTATTTGAGGCGGATATTGTGTTCCACACATAACCTCCATGTTTGTACCTTATATTAAAATAAAAATATTCGTACTTTTCAAATAAATAATACGTTTTATTAATGAATTAAAATGTTAGGTCACAAATTGAAAATAAACCGTTTTAGCCCCCTCGAAGCCGAATTGGAAATCGTAAAATCATTAATACCATTATTGGAAATTAAAATGATAAAAATCTTCTTAAAAAAATATGATTAATTCGCAAAAAAATAGAAGGGAAGATAGGCCCACGATGGGACTAGTCTCAAAAATCATAGAGTGTGTCATTCTATTTTAGAGATTTTTTTTTAAGAAACCAAACATGGTAATCATCTTTTAAAAAAATAGTTTTCACTTTAGAAGCAAAAAAACCGTCGACATTGATCATTGATAATTTTATCATATTTTTTAACGATAGTATGCTTCGAAATGAAAAAAATGTATATAGTGACATTTGTCGATATCTCAATTAGTTCAGGAGTTATCAGCGTTTAAACGTTTCCGAAACTTCCGAAATCGACATTTATTGAAAAATCATAACTCTTTAAAGAGAAGAGATAAAAATCTAAAAATTGGTGTGGTTATTACTTTCGTGGTGTACAAATTTACAAAAAAAAATCAGGAAAACCAAAAATGGTCGGGCTCACGGGCTAGCTGAAATGGCGTGGAATATCCCATATGTACAACGCGATCCCGGTGATGTTTACACAAAAATTGCTTTCCTGGCTCGCCTCGGGGCTGCGGAAGGGCGGCACTCGAAAATCTCCGAGCACCAATCGATTTTCCATCGAATACAACCTTGCCTTGATTATTCATCTCGTGCAAGCCCCCGAGCTCGCCGTTGCCGCATCCACGTACTTGCAAAATTCCGAGACACCCTGTACACATCGATATCGCCTTTTTTTCGCGATTCAGCAACAAAGAAGAGTAGCCTTTTGGTGTACCGTTCACCCTGTGCGCGGATTGTATTCCGCGAAACGGGACGATTGTCGATTAAGTTAATCGTTCGACCGTATCGCCCCCGGGGCGGAGCAAAAATTCGCGGGAGCATATCTCGATATTCCCCCCGAGAGCCTTTATGAAATGATCAATCGCTCGATGCTCGGGCCTTACCACGCGAGACGAATATTTTTTTATTCGTACATCTCGCGGTTGAGAATTTTTGCCCGGCTTACTGCTCTCTCCGATAATATACTTTATCCACACTCACTATCATTTCGTAATGTTAGGATTTTTATGTTTATTACTATTATTTATGAAATAATAATAACAATAATAATGAATTATTATGGTTATAAATGCAATATTTTAATTTAAGTTAATTATATTTAATTAGTATCATTTTTAATGATAAAATCAACGATATGAAGTAGGAATCATGAAAGGAGAACAACAATTATCAATAATAATGAAAATAACAAATAATATGAGATAATAAAAGTAAATAAACCCAAACAAATAATGATCGATGAATAACGTAATAAATTAAATTAAATAAACAGTAATAATATAATTAAATAAATCAATAATAACAATAGACAATGATAATAATAATAATGCATAATGAATTATTTATATTATCATTGTTGTCTGTTGTTGTTGATAAATGAATTTATTATTATTATGGTTATTGATACTGCTGAAGTATATTATTATTATTGTTATGACTATAAATCATATAGTTGATAGTAAATCATATAGTCACACCCTTGCAGATTTTCACAGAGTTTTACCCCCCTTTATATTAATACTCTTTAACACGTTTCCCTTTTTGTCATTTGTTTACATTCCTGTTTCTGCTCACATTTATCTTTGGTCTTTCCTCCTGTCTCTCCTTTGTACTTTCCTTTCCATCATGCATTTGAACAGTCTCGTATACTTACACCTTTTATCGGTTTACCTTTCAGCTCTCTCTCAATTTTATACTTCAGCGCCCCTCCCTTACAGTCTCTTTGCCATTTTTCCAGACCATGTACCACTTGCTTGTTCATTTATTCTTCAATTTTTTCACTTTCGTGTACGTGTTCGAAACTTTCTTGCTCCATTCCCTGTCTTGGGAAGATATCATTGCGACGGGCCGAAAGAACGTTGTTTTTCCGATTTTTTTAGTCTGCTAGATTCTTCATTTGAGATTTGAAAAAAAAAGTATGTTGTTAAACATTCATTAAACGCATTTCGTGTAAATTGTTATTTTAAAAAATTGAAAATTAACTATGTTATTGAGATATAAGAGAGCCGCGTAAAAAAACTTGACAACGGTTGGTCTGAAAAATAGAAAAGAAGTTTTTCACAAAATGGTGGGTGTTCAATAAAAAGCGTAATTTTTGGCAAAATTTTTACTTATAATCGAGGGCTTAAAAAATAATGAATAAACAACGACTCCGTACAACGATAGCTACTGCAATTACGAAGATTTGATTTTTTCTAAATTGAAAATCAGATAATTGTAGGTAGAGTTGTGAATCCGACCAGGTCGAGAAAAGTCGTTTCGAGTAAAACGCAATTTTAAGTTTTAGTATACGTTTAGTATACGTAAGCTTGGTGAATTTTCAATATTTTAACTTGAATCATTTTTTACATATTTTTGAGGTATAGCTTAGGAAAATACAAACAAGTCGATTTTTTCCCTGTCACAGTGGTGTCCAGCCTGAAGCTTGCCCATATTTTTTTAGTCCTTCCCCCTGTACCCTTCTCTCCCCGGCAATCTTCCATCCCCATACTTTGTTTTATATTCGTGCAATTCCTGCAATGGGTCGATTTCGCAATTTTGTTTGGGTCGTGCTGTGTTTTCTCGTAAGTATTCAAAAAATAACTAATATATTGATGTTTTTTAATTACTGATACATTATACATTTGAATACCCCGTATGTTAAGGGGTCGATATATTAGTTTGGGTGCATTCGCGTTTGTTATTATTATTAGTATTTTTAGTAGCTTAGTATATATTTTTCACGGATTTTTTAAGGGGTTACCCCCACTTGCGATTTCGAAAAAATGGTTTTTTTTATTGCATTTTTTTGAAGTATAAGTATCCGGGCCCATACTTCTGTATGGGCCCGGAATAGATGACTCTATGTAAGTTTACAAAAAAAAATATTTTCTTCGTGTAAACTGAAATTGAAACTTTAAGGGATCGTCTCAGTGTGACCCTCCGAAAAATCACTGATTTTCGCGATTTTTTTTTAAATGTTCAAATAAACTAATCGGTCCGGTTTTTTTTAAATAAATAAATACATTCATGACGAATACAAAATGATTTTTTTTATGTTTATTTATTGGATGTACAATAGTTAAATAAATTGTTGAAATGACACGTAATAAAAAAAGGTCCTGTACGGTTTCCACGATTGCGGCCGCAATTTTGATCTGAAACAAAAATTTCAAAAAGATTATTAATCTGTAGGAAAGTCGCTATCGCGCTATGGAAGGGTTTTTTTTTATTTGACGAAATGGCGGCGTTTTGAACAAAAAGTATCGAATTTGGCCCTTTTTCTCGACAGTTTTTCGTAAAAAAAATAGGAAGATTTCCAAAAAAAAAGCTTCCACAGCGCTATAAAGAATGACGTTAAAAATGGTCTCTTCAAAGAGGAACTAGATATCTTCAAAACTCTTCCTTTGAGAGTGGAAACCGTTTTGAAAAACACTATTCTGAGAAAAACGCGTTTAAAGATTGAAGTTGGAAAATTTTTAGATAAATCGTTTACTTACGATCAATCGGCGATGCCAGGTCCATACAATTACAGTGTATACTATCCGATAATGCAACAACAAAAAAATCGATTTTTCGAAAATTTCACACTGAGACGATCCCTTGAACGCGGTTTTCTCAAAATGGCATTTCTGAAGTCGGTGACCAAGATTACTCGAACACTAATGAACTGATCTTCTTGAAATTTTGCAGGCTTATTTAATACATAAAAATGTAGTCTTTAATCGTTCGATTTTTTTTTCGAAAAAAAATGGCCGTTTTATAGCAAAAAAACGGCCGTTTTTTTTCGTTAAAATCGAACCATTAACTTTGACTGTCCGCCATTTTGTGAAAAATGAATATTTTTTAAAATCCTTCGATTAAAGACTAGTTTATACTTATATTTGACTAAATCCATCCGCATTTTTTTTCAGATGATCCACTTCGCCGCAATGTTGGTCACCGCAAACCGTGTATATAAAAACATTATTCCATTGACGGCCATTTGCCACTAAACAATGTAATATTTTTCAATAAAAAAATTACTGAAAGTTCTTCAAGATGTGTTTTGTAGTTTTCTTTTAAAAAATTCATGAAAAGGCCTTTTTTTGCGCTACAAGTGGGCGTAACGCCTTAACGTATCAACATATTATTTTTTAAAATAAATATATTGCCTATTCAAAATAAATGTATTTTCCAGATCAATTTTTATTTTTATAGCTGATGGTCTCTCATTCTTGGCCATAATAATATTGAGTATGTTCGTAAATATCTATGTTCGTCTACATATATATTTATTTATATTGCCCCCTCCCCCCGCCCCTGTAAAAGAAATTCAACGACGCTCGCGTCTAGGCATATGACTATGATTATTCCATGTCATCGATACGCCATCTCGATCATCGATCATCTCTCGTAACGGATCGTTGAGGCTCGTTCTTCATAGAGTATAATACGAGGAACGAGATCTTCTACGCTCGGACTCTTTTCACCGATGCTCTCCAAAGATCGCCCGCGCTTCACGATCATCATTGAGATAGCATAACTGCGATCCAGAATTACAAGTGTGTGCGCTCTCCCAGTTCCGAGTCTGTATTTCTATATGCATAGATGGGGCCCACTCGTTCTTTTGCGGGGTCCCTTTTATACAGAGTGATTCACAGCTCTCATGGCATTTTCGAGCATACAGAATGTGTCATTGTGAGCAAAATGCTTTTTTTAAATGTCGTGCACTGCAAAAAAAATTAATTTAAACAGGATGTATTATAAGGGGTCTTCTCACTTTAAATGCTGAAAAAAGGCTATTTTTATAATTTTTTTGATAGGTTTATATTATAGATATTGATATAAAAGTCGTACACTTAATAAATACACTTTCGAAATACATTAAACATTTTATTTATTTGTTTAAGTCACTATTTATAGACGAAAATGGGAGTTAAAAAATGTCCTAAAAATTGTAGATCTGCGCTGTTGATGAAATCGCGAAGATGGATCATCCGAAATAAAAAAATCAAAGGGTTTTAGATTCAGTATGTTAATGGCTATAACGCATATCATAGGATTCTTTATATATGCAAAAATAACAATATGGCGGCCATTTTTCGAAAAGAACCTGTTTTTTCACCGTTTTTGGCAAAAAAAAATAGTAAATTTAAAAATTTGAATAAATCCTTCATAGGCGCTATAACTATAGTTGTAAAGAATATGTGGTTAAAATTTCATAAGGTTCGGTTCAGTAGTTTCGAAGATTTCATCAACAAGCCGTCCAAAAACGTTATTTCGAGGAAAACGCGTTTAAAGTTTGTTTGGGTTACATAAATGCATAATTTATTTCTTTTTAATGTATTTCGAAAGTGTATTAATTAAGTGTAACAACTTTTACATCAATATCTATAAAATAAACATAAAAAGAATGCACGAATATAGCCTTTTTTAGCTTCTAAAGTGAGAAGATCCCTTAAATCAAATAGTGTTTTTGTTCCTTGTCTCACGGCCCACTAAGAGCTTGTTTGTTGCAAAAATATTTTTTTCTTGTTTCAGCCATTCTTTTTAAATATTAAATATATTCAAATATTCGATATATTTAATGTATTTGAATATATTGAATATCACATAAACTGTACCAATCAGTTAATATGATTGTGATAATTAGAGAGTTCCATCGAATAACATGCTATAGATTTTTGAAGCATATATATATATAAATATATATATATATATATATAATTCCGTATTCTCCACCCTCTCTGCCCCCACATCCCTTTGATATATGTGTTACAACAAAGACACACCATTACTTCAATCAAATAGAAAAATGGTTGACTGTACGGAAATTCTATTTTATCTAAATTAAAAAAAAAACTAATATATACATTCAGTGGATTCAACTAAATTGTTTTTTGAACTGATGAAACCGAATCACAGATTTATTAGGATTAAATAAAGTATTGAGTTATTGCACGATGTTAAATAGATTTTGATTTGAATAAATAAATATTTTTGAAATAAATAATTCCAATAATGGAATGCAATAGGAAAAATTTGATTGCACGAAAAATCTAGTTAATCCAAATTTAAAAAATCAAATAAACGCGGTTAGTTAATATCGACAGAATTTTTCTGTCAGTGTGCGACAAAAATTGGCCGAGATATTCGCGTTCAAAATCCAGGTAGTAAAGACCCGCACAGTAGTACCAAGTAGAGCGAGGGCGGATTCGAATCCACCTTCGGACAAGTGTATTTCTTTTAATTTTTTTTCACTCCAAAATCATTTACACAGTGACTTGCTTTGCAAATCGATAATACCGACAATAATTTTCTGATAAAATTAAACACAATAACAGAAAGAAAAATCGTGCGTGAGCAACTACTGTGCCATTGTTCAGTCGGCGTCGAACTTTGAACGCAAATACTTGGCCAACTTTCGTTTCGCATTTCCTATTTTCCGATTTCTTTGTCCAGTAGATTATTTATTTGAGATTTGGAAAAAGATATGTTATTGAGTAGATATCCAACTTATTTCGTGTAAATTTTTATTGAGGAATTTAAAATTAACAACGTTATTGAGGTACAGTAGAGCCTCTGTGTAAAAATGTGGTCCACCGGTCGGATCGATAAGTTCACCGATGGTTGGTCTGAAAAATAAAAATTAAAAAGTTTCATAATCTATGTAAATGTACCGTTTTTCGAATTAAAAAACTCAAAATATGGCGAGTGTTGAAAAAACAAGTGTATTTTGGGCGAAATTTTTACTTATATTCGGGGGCTTAAAAATTACTGAATTAAAAAAATCGGTTACGTACGACCATAGCTACGGTAATAAGGGGAATTTTGTTTTTTTTTTTTCAATTGAAAATCGGACCATTATCGCTAGAGTTATGGTTCCGGCCAGATCGAGAAAAGTCGTTTCGAGAAAAACGCGATTGAAAGTTTTCGTGGCTATACGCAAATCGAAGCGCTACCTGCCTTTACTAAATCGTCTGTAACTTGGTTAGTTTTCAATATATTAACTTGAACAGTTTTTTGACATATTCTTGAATATGTATACTTTGAGAAAAGGCAAACAAATCGATTTTTTACCCGTCAAAAGTTGTGAATCACCCTATATACACACACACACACACACACACACACACACACACACACACACACACACACACACACACACACACACAGACACACACACATGCATACATACATATATATGTATGTATATATATATATATATATATATATATATATATATATATATATATATATATATATATATATATATATGTTTGTGTGTGTAAAGAGCACCCGAAGAGAGCACTTGTATTAAATTGCCACTTGTCTCTCTTGTCAGATGAGTGATCGAACAGATCGGCTCAGAAAGTCGCAGAAAAAAATGAGGGATCACAGATTGAAAGATCTTAATCGAATTATACGAAAATGAGAATATGTTCCTTATTCACTTGGTGGAGTAAAGCTGAGACTGTGCAATCGAGACAAGAATTCTCCTGCAATAATTAACGGGCTAAGCCGATCATATTTACCGGCTATAATACCGGCAATTATTACAACACTAATGAGATAGTAGTTAGCAGTTTATTGAGACGCTAATTGTGAGATTATTGCCGTATACTGCTTGCCAGATGACTTGGGTAAATGATTGGTGTTGGAATAATATTTGGATGAAATCGACAATTGTATTGAATTGAGTAGTTTTTTTAATTGAATTAATTCGAATTTTTCTCATCATCATAAAAATCAGTTTTTTTTTACTGATAATTGAATCTATGTTAATGTTGGATTTTCATTGAGTTTTATCAATTTTTTATTTTTATTTAATTTAACAATATTTTATTTATTTAACAATAACTTATTTATTTAACAATTTATTTAACAATATTTTATTTATTTAAATTAACAATATTTATTTTGTTATTCAACAAATTGAAACTTATTTATACGAAAATTTATATAATAATATTTATTTTATTCATGTTTATTGTCATTCTCAACTGTTTTTTTCATGAAATTGACATTTTGGTACAATTCATTGAATTCTGTATATTCAGTTTTTTTTTAGAGTAAGTACTATAGAATAAATATTATTAATCAATGATTAAAGTAGCAATTATTAATTACGGAAAAATAGAAAAGTTATTAAATAAAATAAATATTGTTTTATTCCCACAGAATGCAATAATTTGCCAAGCTTGAAACAAAAATTAAATGTACACTAATTATGTCAGTCTATGACTCCCAATAGAACTTCCATTATTTTTCCACAGCAACATAAAACATCTTTCACTTTTTGCCCGTTCGAGCGATCTTTTGCGATCAATGAAAAACAATTGAAGCTTCGATCAGCGCGGAAATCCGGGACGAATCCCACGGCGTCCCGGATCGTTAGGGCTTACAAGGTCCCACGTGTGACCGAGTGCATATGATGCCCAGGGGAGTACCTACTGTGCAGCTTCGCAAATTAAAAATGAAAACAGAAAAAAAAACACACACACAGAAAAGACTAGCCAATATACGACGCGGTTACACACGCGTTGGTGAAGACGCGAGCGGGGAATATATGCGCGATTGAAGAACGCGAATCTGCTGCCTACTGCTCTCAGGAGAGTATGAAAGCGATGCCTGAAACCGTAGCGAGAGCACGAGAGGAGCATTGAATAAAGCGCGTGGGTATGTAAGAACGTTCGGTACGCGTTATACATGTTATAATTCACCCGCCGCTGCCATAACTCACGCGGAGCTGCAGACTTCTCTCTCTCTCTCTCTCTCTCTCTCTCTCTCTCTCTCTCTCTCTCTCTCTCTCTCTCTCTCTCTCTCTCTCCCTCCGTCTCTCTCTTTGATGCTCCCTAAGCTTTGATGGCGACCACACCGTTCCCTCTCCCGATCAATTGTGGGAGAAAGATTTAAATAAAAAAATCATGAATTAAATGTAAAAACAATAACAATTAAAGCAATTGTGTACAAACAAGCACAAAGTGCAGAATAAAGATGCTACTGGAAAAAAGCTTAAAAATGCAAAAAAGAAGTAAACGTTAAAACACAACAATCAAAGTGCTAACATTTTTATCATAAGCTGCAAAATAACTAGAAAATAAGGAAGCCGTAATAACTTTTGAAAAAGTTGTTGCATATAAAATGACACAAGATAGCAAATAAAGGTACCGAGCTACAAAGCCATAAATTAAAAAATAGAAATTAGAAGAAGATGATAGCGAAAAGGGCAAAAAAGTTACAAAATGTATATTACAAATCATAAAATAATTGAAAAATGAAAGCAGAACCGAGAACGATTGAAAAAATGCGTAAATCGCGAACAAAGTAAAGCAGAGTAGAAAATAAAAGTACCGATGATAAAAAGTTATAACATAAAAAGGAACACGCGAGAGAAAGATCATAATAAAAATAATGTGAACTATAAAATATTCATTATAAATTAGAAAAATAACTGCGGAATGCCATAGAAAAAGATAGGACAAATATGACAAATCGTAAATCACGAAACAGTCCACGAATTTCTAAACAAGTTCGAAAAAAAGAATAAATTAAAAATAATTAATACAAAGTGTAATATGAGCTTTTGATAACATGGTTACAAAATAAAAATACAATCGAGATAACAAATAACAAAAAGATGCAATGATTTATTGTATAATAATAAATAATACATTTTGAAATAAATCGAAAAAAAGGAAATAAACCCAATCAAAACACAGGGATGATAGGCAAAATAGTAAACAAAAAGATCAACTAGCTAAGAGAGATTTTGAAACCAATAAAACCAAGGAGAGAGCGAGAGAGAGAGAGAGAGAGAGAGAGAGAGAGAGAGAGAGAGAGAGAGAGAGAGAGAGAGAGAGAGAGAGAGAGAGAGAGAGAGAGAGAGAGTAATGTCATCTCTCACTACTCCTACTCTCCTCTCCCTTCATCGTCCCACCTCCTCAGCATCTTCACGTCCACCTTCACTTCCCCGATCGTGTCCCCCAGACAGCCTTCCCTCACTTACTGTCCCAGCACAGTACACTCTCCTCAAAGCTTATACACACCGTATTACATTACAGGATATATACAATATCCAAGGAAATATGTAGTACACGAGTTCCTGTACCTTCTTGAGGAGCAAAGGACCTCGTGTCCTCTCCCTGTGTGTCTGTACCTATGTGTTGCACCGTAATATCGGTACGTCGAGTGGTAGGCTCTCCTCTTCCTTGCAGGCTTCTATTATGTACTCCAGCCTCGTCCTGTATGGTGTCCTGACTCTCGACATCCTCGCGGATGTCTCGCAGCCAGACTTTGCCCCTTTTACCTCTTTTCCTCATCTCTCTCTTTCTCTCCCCCCCCCTCTCTCCCTCTCACTCTCTCTCACTCTCTTGATCTCTGTCTCGAGCGCATCGAATTTTACGATCAGTCCCAAGCCTAATGGCACGCGGAATAGGATTATACGTTCGATCTTATCTGCATGGCAAAAGGCAGCAGCAGTAACCAGGATGAGAGAGAGCTAGAAGATGGAGATGGACCCCCGACGGCGAGGGAATTTATCCTTCTCTCTCCCTCCCTCTCGCTCCTTTCCTCCCTCTCCCTCACGTTATGCACAGGTGTACACATATATAGCAAAAGGTAACTTCGAGGACCCGAAATTACGTAAAAACCCCGTCTCCAAAATCACCTTTGGATAAATTCGAGCGTTTTTTATATTAAAGTCCATTTCAAGGACCATTTCGTCCCCAAAATCCACTACTTTTTGGTAAAAATGACCTCAAAATAGCCAGCTGTGCTGGTAGTAGACGTCGATCTAACGGGTTTCAAATATCCTTTCTACACACACACACACACGCCCATATATATATATATATATATATATATATATATATATATATATATATATATATATATATATACACACACATGTATATATATTAGAGTTTAGAGGCCGTGCACTCTTCGCGTTTTATTCCATACGTGATTGGACGTAACGCGCGACAGCTCTCAACGGCGAACTTATTCTCCATCTCTCACTCGATTTCCTTCTTTTGTGTGTGAATCTCTCCCGCTGCTTACACGATGCTTTCCGATGCCTGGCCTCACTCTCGTGCCCAGCATGTGCCAAAAGACGAGTATTGAAAGACGGAGAGAGCCTGGGACCGGACGAGAGAGAGTGAGAGAGAGAGCGAGGGAGACGATAAACCCGTAAAAGATTGCGAGAAATATCAGCATATATTCGATGGAGGCAAGGATAAGCCCAAGTCAGCGTGAACCCGTGTGAAAAACACTCGAGATTACGCGCCATTTAGAAGCGGCAGTTTTCACACTTTTGCGCAGAGCTATATTTGAAATTACAATTCACGGGGGAAGAAAACGTATACATAGGAAAACGTATGTATCGCCGATCTCCCAGCCCGTAATGGAATACGCGAGAAAGGATCGAAATTTCTGATCCAATTAGGCCGATACTGTGCACACTGGTTGTTCGATGGTAAGTTGCCGGCTGATAGCGTAGAAACGGCTCAGATACAATTGAATAAAAAAAAAGTGATATGAAGAAACGTTTTACGCGTGATCGACTGATTGATAGCTGGAGGTATACGATCTGTGAAACGTTGGAACTGAATTAATTTTTATTGAAGTCGATTGATTCGGGGATAAATCTCTAAAAGAACGTGTTTCGAGAAAGTTTTATTCGAAAAAAAATGTCGTAGAGCGCATAGGTCGCGAGATATTTGCTTGGAAAGATTGAGAGGGGTGTAGTTCGCGGGATCGCCGCTAGATGGCGAGTGGCGAGCGCGTCTCTCACAAGCGAGGCTGCCACTCCTACCGTACATATAAAAAATCTTCAGGACGGGGCGGATCGAAACGTTTCGACCTCAAGTCCGTCGAGGTGACTGCAACCTGAAGGCAATTTAACCAAAATTGTGATATTCCTGGCAAGCGAGCGAGCTAGTTTAGCGCGGCTGCTCGACGTATCGACAGCTCTCGGCGCGTTTGCATCCGATTGCGTATCTCGATACCAAAACTCGCAACCGCGCGATCATTCCCAGGCGTTTGTAGATCGTGGAATGATATATCGTTCCGGATCAACGGGAGCGTGCCACCTGAACGATCGTGAGCCTGGGCGGTATCGATCTTCGTCGATGAATTAAAGATATACCAGAGCTTGCTCGCAATATTACGAGCTACTTTCTTATTATAATGTATCCTCCTCGGTGATCCTCGCTTTGAGAAAGTTCGCCAACCATGCGCGCGCAGACGCATAGCATTTTCGTGGGAGGCCCTTAAGGTGGCGAGAACACGTTCTTGATTGTTAAATCGCCGCTCATCTATTTTTTTGTACTCGAAATTATTCACATGTTATGGTCATGTTTATGTGTTCAGTGGGGTGTTCAAAAAAGGGTCCTATTTTGGTAATAAAGTGCAATAAAATAGGACCGTGTTTTTAACACATTAATAGATATCTATATATCTACATATATATGTATACATATATATGCGGTTTTCAAGGTTTTCAGGTGTGTGTGCGTGTGTCTTTATATATGTCATTATATATATATGTGTGTGTGTGTGTGTGTGTGTGTGTGTGTGTGTGTGTGTGTGTGTGTGTGTGTGTGTGTGTGTGTGTGTGTGTGTGTGTGTGTGTGTGTGTGTGTGTGTGTGTGTGTGTGTGTGTGTGTGTGTGTGTGTGTGTGTGTGTGTGTGTGTGTGTGTGTGTGTGTGTGTGTGTGTGTGTGTGTGTGTGTGTGTGTGTGTGTGTGTGTGTGTGTGTGTGTGTGTGTGTGTGTGTGTGTGTGTGTGTGTGTGTGTGTGTGTGTGTGTGTGTGTGTGTGTGTGTGTGTGTGTGTGTGTGTGTGTGTGTGTGTGTGTGTGTGTGTGTGTGTGTGTGTGTGTGTGTGTGTGTGTGTGTGTGTGTGTGTGTGTGTGTGTGTGTGTGTGTGTGTGTGTGTGTGTGTGTGTGTGTGTGTGTGTGTGTGTGTGTGTGTGTGTGTGTGTGTGTGTGTGTGTGTGTGTGTGTGTGTGTGTGTGTGTGTGTGTGTGTGTGTGTGTGTGTGTGTGTGTGTGTGTGTGTGTGTGTGTGTGTGTGTGTGTGTGTGTGTGTGTGTGTGTGTGTGTGTGTGTGTGTGTGTGTGTGTGTGTGTGTGTGTGTGTGTGTGTGTGTGTGTGTGTGTGTGTGTGTGTGTGTGTGTGTGTGTGTGTGTGTGTGTGTGTGTGTGTGTGTGTGTGTGTGTGTGTGTGTGTGTGTGTGTGTGTGTGTGTGTGTGTGTGTGTGTGTGTGTGTGTGTGTGTGTGTGTGTGTGTGTGTGTGTGTGTGTGTGTGTGTGTGTGTGTGTGTGTGTGTGTGTGTGTGTGTGTGTGTGTGTGTGTGTGTGTGTGTGTGTGTGTGTGTGTGTGTGTGTGTGTGTGTGTGTGTGTGTGTGTGTGTGTGTGT
Source organism: Ophion slaviceki (assembly GCA_944452715.1). Lineage (NCBI taxonomy): Eukaryota > Metazoa > Arthropoda > Insecta > Hymenoptera > Ichneumonidae > Ophion > Ophion slaviceki. Next base: position 2,543,223 of record OX101786.1, on the reverse strand, counting down.
GTGTGTGTGTGTGTGTGTGTGTGTGTGTGTGTGTGTGTGTGTGTGTGTGTGTGTGTGTGTGTGTGTGTGTGTGTGTGTGTGTGTGTGTGTGTGTGTGTGTGTGTGTGTGTGTGTGTGTGTGTGTGTGTGTGTGTGTGTGTGTGTGTGTGTGTGTGTGTGTGTGTGTGTGTGTGTGTGTGTGTGTGTGTGTGTGTGTGTGTGTGTGTGTGTGTGTGTGTGTGTGTGTGTGTGTGTGTGTGTGTGTGTGTGTGTGTGTGTGTGTGTGTGTGTGTGTGTGTGTGTGTGTGTGTGTGTGTGTGTGTGTGTGTGTGTGTGTGTGTGTGTGTGTGTGTGTGTGTGTGTGTGTGTGTGTGTGTGTGTGTGTGTGTGTGTGTGTGTGTGTGTGTGTGTGTGTGTGTGTGTGTGTGTGTGTGTGTGTGTGTGTGTGTGTGTGTGTGTGTGTGTGTGTGTGTGTGTGTGTGTGTGTGTGTGTGTGTGTGTGTGTGTGTGTGTGTGTGTGTGTGTGTGTGTGTGTGTGTGTGTGTGTGTGTGTGTGTGTGTGTGTGTGTGTGTGTGTGTGTGTGTGTGTGTGTGTGTGTGTGTGTGTGTGTGTGTGTGTGTGTGTGTGTGTGTGTGTGTGTGTGTGTGTGTGTGTGTGTGTGTGTGTGTGTGTGTGTGTGTGTGTGTGTGTGTGTGTGTGTGTGTGTGTGTGTGTGTGTGTGTGTGTGTGTGTGTGTGTGTGTGTGTGTGTGTGTGTGTGTGTGTGTGTGTGTGTGTGTGTGTGTGTGTGTGTGTGTGTGTGTGTGTGTGTGTGTGTGTGTGTGTGTGTGTGTGTGTGTGTGTGTGTGTGTGTGTGTGTGTGTGTGTGTGTGTGTGTGTGTGTGTGTGTGTGTGTGTGTGTGTGTGTGTGTGTGTGTGTGTGTGTGTGTGTGTGTGTGTGTGTGTGTGTGTGTGTGTGTGTGTGTGTGTGTGTGTGTGTGTGTGTGTGTGTGTGTGTGTGTGTGTGTGTGTGTGTGTGTGTGTGTGTGTGTGTGTGTGTGTGTGTGTGTGTGTGTGTGTGTGTGTGTGTGTGTGTGTGTGTGTGTGTGTGTGTGTGTGTGTGTGTGTGTGTGTGTGTGTGTGTGTGTGTGTGTGTGTGTGTGTGTGTGTGTGTGTGTGTGTGTGTGTGTGTGTGTGTGTGTGTGTGTGTGTGTGTGTGTGTGTGTGTGTGTGTGTGTGTGTGTGTGTGTGTGTGTGTGTGTGTGTGTGTGTGTGTGTGTGTGTGTGTGTGTGTGTGTGTGTGTGTGTGTGTGTGTGTATGTATATATCACTACTGTAGCATATACGGTGGAAAAAGTGACGCTTTTGAGATTGCAACTCAGACAAATGTAGAATTTAACATCGGTCGGAGCACATATTGGATATAACTACTGAAGTAGATCGAGCCTCTCTTTCTCTCTTTTTCTTCTTGTATTTTTCTCCCTCTCTTTCTCTGTCTCTCTCCCCCCGCTCGCGTCACGCTAATACGGATCATCGTACTCGGCCCAAAAAAAAAACGAAAGAAAAAACCTACCGTGTAGCGCAAAGTGTCACAGGATGCGATCACGAGACCAGGAAGAAGAATTACGAGTGACTAAGAGTCGAGGGGATGAAATGAGAAATGGAAGGTGCAGGAACGAAAGAGAATCAAAATAAAACGTAAAAAAAACGAAACGCAAAAAAGTAAAAAACAAAAGGAAGTAACGGAAAGAGCTGGCAAGCGAAAGAGTGGAAGGAATCCCGATCGAGTCTGGCGATACGTCAGTGAAGGAAAGGCTCTCGCGCCCTCGAGAAGAGGAAGTAGCCGCCCTGAATACTTTACGATCTTTCTCTCTTCTTCCTCTTACTCGCTCTTTCTTTTTCTCTCTCTCTCTCTCCTCGTATGTTTTTCAAAGTAACTCTAAGGCTGCATGTATCTTATTCCTATTATATATATATATATATATATATTAGGCGTCCGTCCTTAAGAACAACTATGGAGAGGACGACCGAAGCGCGTGCCCCTTATTTTCCATTAGACAACAGTTTCATGCATCGATGATCTCGTTTTTATTAATTGCCCGATAGTTTATTTTAACAGCGATTCTCCCTTCTCTCTCTCTCCCTCTCTCGCTCTTTCCACGTTACTAAACGTATATAAAGTCGTACGAGCGTACGTTTTTTGTGCCATATCCGCGCTACTAAAAAAGCTGTAACTGTTTCGACTAATTTTCGCTCGGGAACGATGAATGATTTATGGCTCGTTGGATGGCGCATGAAATATATCGTCTGGTGCAAAGCACTCAACTCTCCAGAGAAGCCTCGATGCTCACACATATATATACATACATACATACATACATACATACATACATATATATACATATATATATATATATATATATATATATATATATATATATATATATATATATATATATATATATATATATATATATATATAATATGTGTATGTGTGTATATATGTATGTGTATATGCACATATGCATACGTGCATTGGGACACCTACGTACGTATATAGAGGGTATGGCATTTCAAGTGAAATGCTAAAATATCTCGAGAATCTGAAAAAAAAAAACATTCTGCAGTTTGTTTGGATTGGTACACGTCGATTGCCTAAATTCCTCGCCTGCCTTGCTTTAACATTATACATAAATATATTATACATATATTTATTTATTCATTCATTTCTTTTCTTATTCATGTATATATATATATATATATATATATATACATACAGGGTGAGGAACATAAAGTGTTACAGAGCAATAGCACTCAAACTATTGATCACATTCAAAAATGTTTCAGACAAAAGTTTCAGTGTTCGAGAAGGCCATCATACTGGACCACCCTATTTTTTTATCGACGGAGGCGCTGAAGCTACGTCAAGGTCAACTCCACTTTTTGAAATGGAACCATGTATTTTTTTCGACGAAATTATTACCGATTTTAAGACGAATTCAGCGACCTACAACCCAGGTCATTCTAGTCACGCAGGACAAGGTCATTCTAGTCACGCAAAGTATGAAAATAATCGAAAAATATCGGAATAATCACTTTCAAAGGATCCACTAACCTTGGTTTGGGTTTACCTACAGAAGATGCTCGAAGATGCTTTACCTACAGAAGACCCTCGACTTGTAAGCACTTGTTAATTCGCTGATGAAAAGATCGTCTAACTTCAAGCAACATTTGTGGTGTAATTTCGGTACATGCTCGGCGTATTCTTTCTTTCATGTCATCAGGCGTGATAGGTGCAACCGCCATTTCGCGTTCTTAGACAAAACCCCATAAAAAGTAATCTGGTGATGTTAGATCTGGCGAATGAGGTGGCCACGCTACAGGGCCGCCTCGTCCTATCCACTTTTCACCAAAAATCTCATTGATCACTTGTCTCGAACACAGAGCATAATGGGGTGGTGCACCGTCGTGTTGCATCCACATGTTCGTGCGAACATGCAAGGGCACGTCTTCCAGTAATTGAGGCGGTACGTTTTGCAGAAAGTTTGCGTAAACTTGCCCAGTCAAGCGACCTTGAAAAAAATATGGACCAATGACGTGATCGCCGACAATGCCGCACCAACAATTAACGGACCGCGGATGTTGAAATGGTACAGTTCTCATCCATCGAGGATTCTCATTTGCCCAATGCATGTTATGGCTATTCGCATTTCCCGTATTTGTGAAGTTAGAATCGTCAGAAAAAAGCACATAGCTAGAGTGAGAGATCTGTGCGCATTTTTCTACGAATCCAGTTACAGAAATTGACGCGATTTAGGAAATCATTGCCGTACAAATCCTGATGTACGTACATCCCGTGCGGAAATTGAGTTGGGGCTGTGATCGGGCCCCAATAATATTCCCCTAACTTTATTCGGGCCCTAATCTGGAAGCCACATGAGGGCCGTTAGCGGCCGGTCACACTATGTCAACAAGGGCCATTAAAGGCGAAACGACCGGGGCCTTAAAAGTTGCCCCAATGGCGCCTCATCAAAACCATTCTAGCGCCCTGAAAATGCCTCAACGGCGCCTCATCATAACCATTTCAGCGCCATAAAATATCCGTATTAGTGGATATACGTGTATGTTAAATGCGTCAGGGTATATCTGTATTTGTTTTTATGTAATTGTTCATGTGCATAGGTGTGGGCGTGAGTACATGGGTATGTATGTGTGCGCGCGTAGAAATGTGATTGCGTATTTGCATGTGAGCCTTTATGACAAACTGCCATGACAAAATTAATACAAAAAATAATCCATTCTAAGGAATGGATGTGTAGTAGAAAAAAAATATATGGGATTACTGAATCACTAGAATCTATTTCCATTGAGGGAAAGATCTGGAAAACAAAGACCAATTTATTCACTTATCCTACACAGTCAGATAAAGTTTATGAATGGGAAATATCAGCGAAGTCTTCAGAAGAAATAATTTTCCCTATGATGAGTATTGAGCGGAAATTAGTTGCTATAAAAATGTCGAGAAAACCGGTTGGGACTGTTCACACTTATGCGCTAGCATTACTCCATGTATGAGTGAAACCATGAGTAATTGTTTGTATCTATGTAAAAGGTTTCTTTAATTTGATAAATAAATACTATCTGATGTTTGTCTGCATATTTGTGTTCATCGTTGATTTTTTATTTGCTAATGCCCTTACGCTTTTTCCCAATTTGCGTTCGATAATATTATTCGATCGATGTATATAATCGATTTGAATAATTGAAATACCATCAACCATGTAGCCTAAGCTATTTATACTGGTTTATCGCTATAATAGTCAGATCTGGGCCTATTGTGGAGATCCCTACTTGTTTATCCCTATACTGGCCAAGTCTGGGCCTATTGTGGAAATCCCTACAGGTTTATCCCTATAATGGCCAAGTCGGGTCCTTTTGTGGCAATCCCTACAGGTTTATCCCCATAATGGCCAAGTCGGGGCCTATTGTGGAAATCCCTACAAGTTTATCACGATAATGGAGAAGTCTGGGCCCATTGTGGAAATCCCTACTAGGGAAAGCACTAGGAAAGCCCTGAAAGGCCCTTATTTTTATTAGGGATGCCCTATCAGTTTTCCGCACGGGATACGATACGGATGGAACTTGTGTTGATGTAAGATTCTTATCACAGATCGCTGACTAATTCCACTCTCTTTTTCCATTTGCCTGCTGCTCGCATGTGGATTTGGTCCAGCAAAAGCTAAGATAGGAGCCGCATTATTTTTATTAACAATCGGTCGACGTTTGACGCGTGTTTGTTTCACTGTACCGAAACGACAAAAACGGTCAGCTAATCGCTCAAAAGCCATGTGCGATTTTCGTTGCCTATCCGGATAACGAGCCGGGTACAAATCTTGGGCGTTACTGTAATGTTTACAGCATTCCCCCAGCACCATCAACATATCGAAAGATTCTTGAAAATCGTTCATTTTCGCGATCCGATGTACTAGGTGCGCAACTAAGTTCCCGGGTTTCACACATGGATGGCGCTCGCGACACATGTAGTCATACAGGTCTGAAATTCGGCGTCTTTATAGCTTGGACATCTGTTAAGAATACCCAGTCGTAATATAAACAAATATCGCAACACAACGACCTTTTTTCTAACCTCGAAAATGCCAAAGTTTGTGCCAAATAAACAGCAGTTGCAGGAAGCATTGCTTTTCTGCTTCTGATTTTTGGATATGATCAATAGTTTGAGTGCTATTGCTCTGTAACACTTCATGTGCCTCACCCTGTATATACACATTCATAGAAAGCACACGATGTCAAATTTCACGTTTTCCCGGTTCCCCTTGCGCATGCGCCCAACCAACACCCGATCGCGACATGTATGAGTCATCGACTTAGCTCGCAGACATGCGAACTAGTTTCGTGGCGCGTTTATCTCCATGATTGCCACACTTTTTTGCACGGGTATATATATATTATATATATATATATATATATATATATATATATATATATATATATATATATATATTTATGTGTGTTTCCATACAAATATATGCACTACACAGCGGCTCGATAGATCTCGGTGTATGAATGGTGTTTTAATTGACTCTCGGGTGTGTCCATACGTCGAGGTATCTCACTCTCCGCATACGTCTCATTTTCTATACACGAATAAGAGACGTTTTACTGCCCGATGACTGATGTGAACCGTAAGCGTTGCCCGGGAGCGCGACTCACTTGGAGCTGCAGGCGAATAATTTATGTATATATAGACATATATATCCGTTGAGAAATTAACACGGTACTTATGAAATCGTAACAGGTATTCCGGAGTATTTCATTAATTGTTTTGCCGTTTTTATTTCGTCGAGTTTCATAGTCTTGAGAGAGAAAGAAATTGTGTTGGTTGTTTTGTACCTGGTGGCAGTTTTCAAGGTTATGGCAAGGACAACTTTAGTTTTTCAAGTAGTAATCAACATTTATTATGTTGGAATGTTTTCGCTGCTCGACGTCTATTTTTCAAAGTCTTGTGAATTTCGTTATTCGCATATTTCGTTAAATATTCGAAATATCTTTAAAAATTAGAGTCAAACAGAAAAAAGTTTCAAACAAAAGCTACCCATTTTATAACGCAGAAAAATATTCCGAAATAAAAAGTATCGGCTTCCATTTAAAAAAAGTAAGTTGACCTTAAAATAACCTCAAAAATGACCAGCAATAAAAAATATCCAACACCGTAATTTTTGTTTCTCAAAACTATGATACTTTTGTTTGAAACATTTGTCCCCAATATGCATCTCCTCGGGGTTATTTTGTCGTGTCGTCTTGAACGGTACAACCTGTACACAAACGAAGAGACCAGAAAAGGGTCGTAATAAAAATTGGCAAAAAATATGATAAAATATTCCGGATAAATATATAAATATATGTTTTCCATGCACTGTGCGTCACAAGTGGAAGAGTACGTTCTCGCTGTCGTATCCGCGCATAAATACCGTCGGCATAATAGACAATAAATAAAGCAACCAACGACACACCGCTGCGTGAGTGACGCGTTTCGGGACGGAAGAACGAGAATGATCTATGGAGGAAAACAGCTCCGATGGACGCGCATGCAGGAGAAAAACGAAGTAGCGCCGGAGAAGGAGGAGGAGTAGGAGAAAATGGAGGGCGGAAGGGAAAGGAAAAACAAAAAAAATGGAGAGAAACGAACGATCGACAGATCTCCCGTGTGCTCTTGTAATGATGAATGAGAGGCCAGTCCGATCCGAGTTTCCGAGGTGTAATTACTACTCCGGTGACACGCGGGGCTATCACCGCGCACTGACCGACAGATCATCGGGATGGATCGATCGATCCATCGATCTCCTCCTGCAAGAGAGAGAGAGAGAGAGAGAGAGAGAGAGAGAGAGAGAGAGAGAGAACACCTGGGGTTGGCACAAAATGCGAATGTCCTCACGTTATTCTCTCCCGTCGATTCTCCGACGATCTCAACAACGATCGAGCGTTTTACCGATCAATGTTGAAGGCTACTGTTCTTTTTCTTCGTCTAATCTTTTCTGTTTTTTTTTTTCTCGTCGTACATATGTCTAGTGACAATTCAACTTTGAAGTTTCCGTAATTTCCAGTACGTCGTTATCGAGAAAAAAAAATAGCAACGATGAAAAAGTATGCACATTCTTTCACGAGAAATCGTAAATGGAGCTGGTATTTTTCGCGTCACTGACAGTAAGGAGGTACGTGGGTTGCGAAGCAAAAAAAAGTATATGTCCTCAATTTTTAAGAATTATTTTATTCCAAATGTTAAGCACATAAAAGAGCAACATTTCAACAATGTTAAAAAAAATTGCATCCAAAAATTTGGGGTATTCAGCCGGTGGGATCTGGTTTTCGGAAACCTTTAAAAAAAAGTGTCCTCGTGGTGGTCAGGATAACTCATGATAGCTTTATCTGAAATTAAGGGGTCTTGTTCACTTTGGACGCTAAAAAAGGCTGTTTTCATGCATTTTTTTTATAGGTTTATATTATAGATATTGATATAAAAGATGTGACACTTAATAAATACATTTTCGAAATACTTCTGAACATTTTTGTTACGTGTCTATGTAACCGAAACAAACTTTAAACGTGCTTTTCTCGCAACAACGTTTTTTGACGGCTTGTTGATAAAATCTTCGAAACTACTAAACCAATCCTTATGAAATTCCATATATATATATATATATATATATATATATATATATATATATATATATATATATATATAAGTACTGAGTAATTATATATATATTTATAGAGGATCCAGAAAGTACCCATACTAAAGTACCCTTAGTTTGGGTACTTTCATAAATCCCCAAACAAACCCAAACGTTCCCGAGTGGAAATTTCGACCTCGAGGATGGCGAGAGAGCAGGACGACCGAAAAAAAATTGAAGACGAGGATTTGGAACAGTCACTGGACACACTGAACTACCCAACAAGACATTTCCAGTCGTTTAAAAAAGCTCGGCTAAATTCTAAACGGCCTTACACCTTAAAGAAGATAATTGGATGGTGAGATAAAGGGAAAAAAAATAGAGCTGAAATTTGTGCCACCCTAATATATATATATATATTTACAGACTGGCTCGAAAAGTGCCGTCTAAAAGCAAAACCTACAAAACCTCGTATCAATACTTATCGGAATCACCCTCACGTATGTCCTACGATCTTCTTTACTTTCCGGGAAAAAAGTTTTAAAAATTTTTCTCTTTTATGTATGTACTTTGCTCGCGATTTTTATACTTGTGGTATCGTTGTGAACTGCACTGTTGAGCATTGAATAAATAAACAACAGAACACTCGCCTTAGGTGTGATCAAAAGTTGGAAAAATTGTTTTTGTAGATCACTAAAGTTTCGATGATAAAAAAAATACTTATACTAGTCTAAACGACTCCTGATTGATTATTAAAACTTCCAAGAAGAAAGTAAATGCACAAGAGAGAAAAATAAATAAAAACCTCAGTTACAGAAAAAAAGAAAAAAAAATGTAACGCTGTTTTCTCGAAAAGTGAAAAAGGTCATAGAACATATATCGGGGCGATTCGGATTTAGGTCGTCACTTTTCGAGCCACCCTGTAGATCAATATGTCATGTTTTTTTATGTACAGAAAACGTCATTTCCATAATAATGTTCTCATATAATCCTTAAAACGATTCGATCCTAAAATACACACTTCCCGTACACATGAACGAAATTTCCGATTTACACGCGAGCAAAGCCGCGAGCAAAACGTTTATATATATATTTATATATACGCGAATGAACAGAAGCGCAGTCGATCGACAAGAGATTGCCCAAGAAAAAAGTGAATTTCTCACGCAAACGTCGCTCAGTGTGTCTCTCAGCTTGTCCTTTTTTTTTTAAACTTTTCCTCGTCTTTCATATGTCGTACACGACAACGGAACGAGACGCGGGACTCTGGCTCCTCCCGGGGCTCGCGGGTAGAACGCTCTGGACAGCTCCGGAGACGCTCGCGGCCGGACGCGTCACGTCCGTCTTGCCGCCGCGGGATACAGCAGACATACACACACATGTGTGTATATATGTGTGTGTGTGTTTGCAGAAACTGCGAGAGATTAAGAGAGAAAGAGAGAGAGAGCACTAAAGGATACGGGAGAGGAAATTCTCGAGCTGTCTTCACTCGATATGAAAGTATCGCGCTTGAGTATCCAGATTTGGATAATTGTCAGCTTGTGCAAGTATATATATATATATATATATATATATATATATATATATATATACATATACTAATGCGCCAAAAAAGGAGTACAGTAGCTCGCCGGAAGTTGAGTCGTCGTGGAGAGACAGAGGGTAAGATAGAGGCAGAGAGATGAGAAAATATAATTATTTGCTCCGGTAGGACGAAAGGAAGATTATAATTTCCATTGGACACGACGTTGAAGTTGCCGCGGATGTAACAGACATGTTATTTTCAAGATAATGATGTGTCATGGATTGATACCCGTTTGACGATGAAGTAACTACTCCCTTGATTGATATTGATACTCCTGTAGATATGCCGGTGGATGCAGTTCTGGACTAGATAAAGTACGGAAGACTAAACGGCAAGGTGGGTACTTTATTTTGTCCAGTGCAATTATATATATATATATATATATATATATATATATATATATATATATATATATATATATATCCATACACTACCTGCCAGAAGTTTGCGGACACTTCAGGTCATTGCAAAACTTCCGATCACTGGATATTTGCCAAATAATGTTAGAATGAAATAGTTCATTTCATTTGTTATTTTACGATGATATCATATAACTCTGAATAATTAATGATATTATTCTAATATAATTTTGCAATTGTCCAAAGTGATCGAAAGTTTTACAATTATCCGAAGTATCCGAATACTTTTGGCCTGTAGAGTGTATATATATATACATATATACATATATATACATATATAAGTATATTAGAATAGTACAAATTCGAGCTGTATTTTTTTTCCTTTTTCTCACCATCCAGTTATTTTCTTTAAAGCAAAAAATAAATTGTCGCGAAATCTCCGAGCGGTCTAAAAATATTTAGAGGTCACTCAAGCCCCCCAAAAATTTAAATTTTTATAAAAGAATCGACATTTTTGTCGTTCACTTCTCACCTATGAATTTTACGCTTTACAATTGTTAAATTAACCGCAGGAAAGCTCTAGCCGGTCAATGAATATTTAGCGGTCGCTCAAGACCTTCGAAATTTCCAATTTTCGCCAATTTTCTTTTCTCATCTCACTCATAAATTTGACGCTTCGTGAAATTTTCGAAGTAATTAATAAAAAATTTTAAAACAATTAATACTTTTTTCCTTTAGAAACGGATTTTTCAAATTTACCTCACCCTACTAACCCAAGAATTATGAATTTTGTTCTCATAAAATAATTCTTCAAAGCTTTTGTCCGTAAACAAAATTATAGGTCCCCCGTTTTATCGGGTCAGAAGTAAGAGGTAAATTTAAAAAATCCGTTTCTAAAGAAAAAAAGGATCAATTGTTTTGAAAATTTTACAAAGTGTTAAATATATGAGTGAGAAGAGAAAAAAAAATTTGCGACAATTGGAAATTTCGAAGCTCTTGAGCGACCACTAGATATTCATTGGCCGGCTGGAGCTTTCGCGAGCTTAATTTCAAAAATTAGAAAGCGTCAAATTCATGGGTGGGAAGTGAACGAAAAAAAAAATCGATTTTTTTATGAAAATTTGAGTTTTCGGGGGCTTGAGCGACCTCTAAATATTTTTTGACTGCCCGCAGCTTTCGCGACGATTTTTTTTCTTCTTTAATGTAGATAATTGGATGGTGAGAAAAAGGAAAAAAAAATAGCGTTCAAATTTGTGCCACCCTCATATATATATATATATATATATATATATATATACAGGGTGTCCCTCTTATCTCTGGAACCCGAAAAAACGCGATAATTATCGACTCCACAAAAAAATGTTTCAGACAAAAGTTGTACGGTGTGAAAGTAGCCATCAAATACGACCAATTTTTTTTTATTTCGGTGGAGGCGCTGATGCACAGTGAAGGTCAACTCCACTTTTTTAAATGGAATGGTATATTTTTTCAACCATCTTGTGGAACACCTCAAGCCGCATAAAAAATATTAGGGGGTCAAGGTCATTCAAGGTCAAGTGTTGCTTCAAAGACGTTTGAACGAGAATTTCATTGAAAAAAGGCCGTCGGTAGTATGAAAATCGCCGAAAGGTGATTCAGCTGCGCGACAACGCTTGGCCACACGTTGCACAGGCGGTGGAAAAGAAACACTCATGAAACTAGAATGGTAGGTCATCCCTCAGCCAGCGTGTTCTCCGGACGTTGCCCCAAGTGATTATCACGCGTTCCGCTCGTTGCAACACGCTTTAGAAGACACACGCTTCCGTAATGACGAACAAGACCAAAAATTGGACGATGAGTGGATTGCGTCAAAAGACAGGGCGTTCATTCACCGTGTGATTCAGCTTTTGCCACAGAGGTGGGGCAAGTAGTAACATCCGAGGAAAAATATTTTGATTCGTGAAATCCAACAAATTTTTACAAAATAAATGCTTGAAAAACGAAAAAAAAGTAGCAGGTGTAATCCGGTGGACTTTTTCCTCGATCCCCGCGAATTCGATTAATTTTTTTTATCTGATCCCATTGACTCCAAAAGACACCCTGATTTTTTTTTACATTCTTCGAAACACCCCTAAGTAAAAAAAAATGTTCTCTGAAAAAACGCCCCGATTTAAAAATCTGAACAAATTCCCAAAAGTGCGCGATTATATGTAAATCATTTCAAGCTATCGCCCGCAGTGGAAGTTTGATTTTTTCTGTGCTTTCTGAGCGATTAACGTTAAGAAAAATCCGAAAAATTCAAGAACCGCTTACTTCGGGCGGATACTTAAATATTTTGATACCCATAATGAATTTTTTTGACTATTTTTTAATAACCAAATCACAATCACGGATCTTAAACAGTTAGCAGTCAATTTTTCGGTTTTTTTTAACGTTATTCGCTCAGAGAGCACATAAAAAATCATACTTCCACTGCGGGTGATAGCTTGAAAATTTTTACATATAATCACGAATTTTTGGGAATTTTTTCAGATTTTGAAATCGGGGCCTTTTTTCTGAGAATTTTTTTTTACTAAGGCTTGTTTCGAAAAATGTAAAAAAAATTCCGGGTGTCTTTTGGAGTCAATGGAATCAGATTTTTTTTAAATCCCATTGGCGGGGGTCAGAGAAAAAGTCCACCGGATTCACGTGGAATACCTCATATATATATATATATATATATATATATATATATATATATATATATATATATATATATATATATGTTCGTAGAGGTAAAAATTGAGTATTTTATCAGCATCAAATGATTAGCGTTGCTCTGACAGCTGATTGTAGTTATGCGCGATGGAAGTGCCGATCGAAAAAACTCGGAGGACGGCAATAATTCATCCGGATCGTTCCCAAGTAGATCTCGTAATATATAGACACGGGCAACAGGACTCTCGTGAGCGACAACTGTACCGGGCCATTTATCAAATCGGAATCATTCGATCTTTTAGCGTTTCGCTGGACGCATGAGACTCTTACGATATAATGTATCGTCGTGGCTCGAGTTTCTTCTTTTCTTCTTCTCTTTCTACTGTTCGACCGCGGCGTGGAACGTCCGTCTCCTGTCATGCCACATTGGCCACGGGAGTCCGCGGCCTGATGAGGATTATGGGAACATGGAAAGAGTCGCGTTCAGCCTCTGGATAAACGGAGGGAGAGAGAGAGAGGGCGATTAATTGATTGTTTATTATGCCCTAGTCCAAAGAACTTGGAGCGAGTTAAGCGGTCTTCTCACTTTAGACGCTAAAAAAGGCTATTTTCATGAATTTTTTGATACATTTATATTATAGATATTGATATAAAAGTTGTTACACTTAGTAAATACACTTTCGAAATACATTTAAAAAAATTGTTTATGCATTTATGTAACCCAAACAAACTTTAAACGCGTTTTTCTCGAAACAACGTTTTTCGACGGCTTGTTGATAAAATGTTCGAAGGTACTGAACCGATCCTTATAAAACTTTAACCACATATTCTTTACAACGATAACTATAGCGCATATAAAGGATTTTTTTTATTTTGAAATTTACTATTTTTAGCCAAAAACGGTGAATAAACACTTTTTTTTGTCTTTTTTTGAAAAATGTTCGCCATTTTGTTATTTTTGCATATATCAAACATCGTTTGATATCCGCTATAGCCATTAATATACTGAATCTAAATCGTTTGATTTTTTTGTTTCCAATGATCCGTCTCCGGGATTTTATCAACAGCGCAGACTCGAATTTTTTTAGGACCTTTTGTTAACTACCATTTTCGTCTATAAATAGTGACTTAAATGAATATTTTTTTAAAAGTATTTCGAAAGTGTATTTATTAAGGCGTTAGGCCACAGTAACGAGTATAAAATCATGTGCGAATTTAACAATTTTTTTTTCATATGAAATAGTGATTCCCTCATAAAATTAATTACACATCTATTTAGTATGAATATCAAGGTGTTAGACAATATATATATATTTTTTTCGATGTATAAAATGGCCGACTACTCGAAACATCTCGAAACAGCTTTTTTATAATTGGCGTGACAAATAACTTCAACAACTTTCACTTGATTTACTTCAAATTTAAAAGTTATGTTCCTAATTGCATTTTGCAGAGAAGTACGTACGGAATTTCTGATTAATCAAAAACTTTTCATTTTATGAACAGTCTATGAGCAGTTATAACGAAATTTTTCACTGAAAATGCATTTCTTAAGTGCAAATACCTACAACTTTTGAATAAAACAATATTGTTTTATGTTTTTTTATGAATTTTTGTTTTTCTTTCTAGGTAAAAAATTGTGCATGCTAAATGTCACGGAGCAGAGCGCTTACAAAAAAACAAAAGAAAATATTAGTAGTCGGCCATTTTGTACATGAAAAAAAATATATATATATATTTTCTAACAGCTTGATATTCATGCTAAATAGATGTGTAATTAATTTTATGAGTGAATCAGTTTTTCATAAAATTATTAAATTCGCACATGATTTTATACCTGTTACTGTGGCCTAAGGCCTTAAGTGTAACAACTTTTATATCAATATCTATAATATAAATCTATAAAAAAAAATTCATGAAAATAGCCTTTTTAGCATCTAAAGTGAGAAGACCCCTTGATAATAATATAGTGAAAAATAAATTTCTGCTTTCCGATGCAGGTACAATAATAAAGAACCAAAAATAAAAATATCTTTATACTTTAATTTTTCTAAATTGATCAATGTAGTGTGAATTATTTAACTAATGTAAAGTTTCGATAACTAATTTATTCAATTTTCTTGGCTTAAGCATTTTCTAATTTTAATCTAAGAGAGAGCCAGAAAGAGGCTACATTTGTTCTCCCCAGTGTGGTTACAACAATAGAGAAATTAGAATAAAAATAAATTATACCACTAAATGTTTTTTAAATTGTTCAATTATTTAAATTTCTAGTACACTTGATTTTCTATTTTTTTTAATTCGTCAATTAATTATCTAATTAAAAAAATTTGTTGATTAATTTTCGACATTTTTTATTTTATTAATTCATTTCTTTGAATTTATTAGTTGGGAGAGAGAGAGAGAGAGAGAGAGAGAGAGAGAGAGAGAGAGAGAGAGAGAGAGAGAGAGGTTGCAAACTCTCCGATCAATATTCTTACAGGTTGTCTGTCATCATCAAAAGTAAAATCAACGACTCGTCATCGAGTCCAAAACAGATAAATCAAATATCTCATCGACATTATCTTCTCCCATGAGCGAGAT
>OX101786.1:2505373-2522873 GCA_944452715.1 Ophion slaviceki | reverse complement strand
GTGGACTTTTTCCCTGACCCCCACCAGTTCGATTTATTTTTTTTATCTGATTCCATTGACCCTGAGGCACCCTGCATTTTTTTTACATTTTTCAAAACAACCCTTAGTAAAAAAAAATTTTCCGAAAAAAAGCCCCGATTTCAAAATCTGAAAAAATTCCCAAAAATTCGTGATTATATGTAAAAATTTTCAAGCTATCACCCGCAGTGGAAGGAAGATTTTTTCTGTGCTTCCTGAGCGATTAACGTTATAAAAATCCGAAAAATTTACTGCTAACTGTTCAAGATCCATGTTTGTGATTTGGTTATTCAAAAAGGGTCAAAAAAATTCATTGTGGGCATCAAAATACTTAAGTATCCGCCCGAAGTAAGCGGTTCTTGAATTTTTGTCGGATTTTTTTAAACGTTAATCGCTCAGAAAGCAAAGAAAAAATCATATTTCCACTGCGGGTGATAGCTTGAAAATTTTTACATATAATCACGTATTTTTGGGGTTTTTTTCAGATTTTTAAATCGGGGCGTTTTTTTTGGAGACATTTTCTTTTGCCTTAGGGTTGTTCCGAAAAATGTAACAAAAATTCAGGGTGTCTTTTAGAGTCAATGGAATCAGATTTTTAAAAACTTCAATTGGCGGGGGTCAGTGAAAAAGTTCACCGAATTCACGTGGAATACCTCATATATATATATATATATATATATATATATATATATATATATATAGTGTAGTATGTATAATACATGTAGATGGATAAGTTTTATATATATTAGCTATCACTACATATGTAGTATATGTAACGCATATACATGGATATATTTCATATGTCAGCTGTCACTTCGGCTTCGCCCTCGTTGAAATACTGTCGATGACAAAACTAGCCCCTCAATGCTATATTTAGCATTAAGGGGATAGTTTTGTAATTAAATGCCACATATCTATATATTTTAATAAAAAATCTGAATTTTTTTTTTCTTTTTTTTGGTCGAATTGTTTAACATCTAACCCAAGATACTGGGAAGGTTCCGCACTAACTACCGCACTATGGGGGCTTGTTACCCACCAAAATCTCTCTCTCTCCCCTTTTTCTTTCTGTCTCTTCTTCAAAACTCATCTACTTTTATTTTGGTTCTCATTTTCAGTTTCATTTTTGTTTTCATTTCCATTAACCATTTTTTTTTCATTTTTCTTTTCTTCAACTCTAAATGACCTGGAATAAGACGTTTATACACGCACGGTGCTTTTGGGGAACTTCAGTCTCATCAGAGTATGGAGTAAACGATTCTCTGTCTCTCTATCCTTTCTCGTTCCCTATTTCACTCCCCCCTTTAGTTCTAGGCGACTCGGTTACTATAAACGATCAGTGTCGAAATTTTGTAAAAACTCACAAATTATTGATAAACCACCTCGTACAGTTTTAATAATGCAGATATAGAGACTTCCACATTAACAGTCAAAAAACGCCTCATTATCTGTAATTTCACTTTTTTCATTTTCGACATATATTGCTTATTCAAAATAACACTTAACTACAAAAACAATACCAAAACTACAAAGACCATTTATGAAAAAGAACAAATTACACAGAACTCATGATTATTGCTACATCTTTGTTTCTCTGTTCGTTCCTTCATTTTTTTGTTCGTTTGTCCTCAGTTGTGATCTTTAAGGGGCTATTGTACTGTGACGGGCCAAAAAATGAGCTATTTTTAATATTTTTTTTAACCCGTTGCATGTATTGGTACAAACTTTTTTTTCGCTTAAGGGGTTACCCCCACTTGCGATTTTGAAAAAATTGATTTTTTTGAAGGGCAATTTGAAGTGCAGTTTTTTTTATGCCCGGAATAGATGACTCTATGTCAGTTTACAAAAAAAAAAATATTTTCTTCGTGTAAACTGAAATTGAAACTTTAAACGCGTTTTTCTCAAAATGGCATTTCTGAAGCCGGTGACCAAGATTACTCGAACACTAATGAACCGATCTTCTTGAAATTTTGAAGGCTTATTTAATACATAAAAATGTAGTCTTTAATCGTTCGATTTTTTTTTCGAAAAAAATGGCCGTTTTATAGCCAAAAAACGGCCTTTTTTTCGTTAAAATCGAACCATTAACTTTGACTGTCCGCCATTTTGTGAAAAATGAATATTTTTTAAAATCCTTCGATTAAAGACTAGGTTATACTTATATTTGACTAAATCCATCCGCATTTTGTTTTCAGATGATCCACTTCGCCGCAATGTTGGTCACCGCAAACCGTGTATATAAAAACATTATTTCATTGACGGCCATTTGCCACTAAAGAATGTAATATTTTTCAATAAAAAAATTACTGAAAGTTCTTCAAGATGTGTTCTTTAAGATGGTATATTGATCGATTAAAAAAGTTTTGTAGTTTTCTTTAAAAAAATTCATGAAAAAGGCCTTTTTTGCGCTACAAGTGGGGGTAACGCCTTAAAGGTACATTCTTACAGAATAAATAAGCAATTTTTTAATGCATATAAATGGATATTTATTTAACAATTTATAATCGTGTAAAGGCATGGAATAAAGTATATTACTGGCGTTGATGATTTGCGCTCTTCAGGTAATACGAGACAAAACATTCAAAAAGATTTTTAATCTGTATAATCTATGGCCCGAACTGGAATTATTATTTTATTTTGCAAAATAACACAATGGCGTCTTTTTTGCAAAAGTGTTCGAACAACACGTTTTTGCGTCATAATTCAGGCGAAAATGTAAGTTGAGATCAATGCTTATTAATTGCTCCAGTTCGAGCAATAGCCATACAAATGCTGAATATGCAGTAAAAATTTCCACCCGACTGGGTGAACCATTTCTCCGAAATCATCCACGCCAAGTGAAAAAAGTGGTTTAAAGTTTTTAAAAACTGGTTGAAAGAAAAACGCGTTTAAAGTTTCAATTACTATTAGGTGTTGGAAAGCCCGAAAGATGGTCAAAAGTAGTAGAAAGCGAGGGGCAATACTTACATTAATGTATTTTTTATTTTCATTTGAAATAATTTTTTTTTTCATTAAAAAAAAACGCTAGGAATTAATTCAAAGTCCTAATATACTATACAATACTAACCGGTAGAGCGTCCTTGTACTCAGACAGTGAAAAGAGAGACTATTGCTACACAGTAAATGTATAGAAGTATACGTGTCTATGTGTACACTTACGTTTAATTCAAAAACAGCTGTACCCAACAGCTGCCAGGGGCGCGAGTAGCCGTACTAGAGCGCGCGCTGTACTGAGTCGATAAAGTGAAAATCGACTTTACCAGCAGTTGAATATCAATTCGATGATGAAATAGAGCTGAAAAATGAGATAAATAAAAATTCGTATTTTTTTTCGTCCTGTCACGGTAGAATAGCCCCTCAATACGATTTTAGTTACGTTTGTTTGTTGTAATTGTAATTAACTGTGGCATAATGCTGATCAGCTTTAATTCTAATCCAGACTTGGAGCTGTGCTTCTGTGAAACATTCTTCGAAATCGGTTCGGTAGTTCTCGAGTTATAAGCGAGCAAACATATGGACCCAAATATATATATATATATGAAATCCTGTATCCTGTGCGTACGTACAAGTATAGGGCGTTTCGAAAGCTTTACGTGATCGAGCTCGCCTTATTTCTTCCCGATATCTTTCCCGTTGTCGCCTCGTCGTTACGGTCCTCCTCTTTCTTTTCCTTTTCTCCACCTCCATCCTCTTCCTCTTTTTTTCTTCTTCGTTTTTTTTATCGATCTGGGGCATATATAAGTATATGAAATTCTGCGAGCCTCTCTATTTCTCGTATGCTTCGCTTATGTGGTACATAGCAGCACGGCGGTGGGCAGGGTAGGGCGGGGAGGGAACGAGGAGAGGAAGACGTCTTCTCGAGAGCGGGAAGCAAAAGTTGCGGATGTAAAGAACCGCGCGCGTCGCGCGAGCGCATCGGAGACCCTAGAAATCCCCTGGGACCATTGTCCTCTCAACCTGCGCCCACGTACTCATGCTAATATCGATATATATATATATATATATATATATATATATATATATATATATATATATACATATATATATATATAATTTACAGGCACAAATGCATCGTATCCGATAAAGCACCGTGTGGTCCCGCACCATTGGTCGCCGGCAACGCGAAGTGTCGTCTCTATCGTGGGTCTCTCTCTCTCTCTCTCTCTCTCTCTCTCTCTCTCTCTCTCTCTATGTATATGGTGGATATCGTATTGTCTCATCATCAACCAACTTTCACACACTATTATTAAGAGCACACTATTTTTGATATCAAGTCAACGAGAACGTCCAATTGTTGATATATTTTATTAGGTGATTGCATTTAAACCCGCTGTTCGGCTGTAGGTGTCTCCAGGTGTTTTATACTTTAGTACAGACAGATATGACTCGTGTGACCTCAAAGGATGGCCCTGTGCCAGTAACTTCCAGCCAAAAGACGGCATATTTAGTTGAGACACGTACCTCGAGCAAGCAAGTTAAGGCATTAGGCCACAGTAACGGGTATAAAATCGTGTGCGAATTTAACAATTTTTTTCGTATGAAAAAATGATTCATTCATAAAATTAATTTCACATCTATTTAGTATGAATATCAAACTGTTAGAAAGTATATATATATATATATTTTTTTGGTGTACAAAATGGCCGACTACTCGAAACTTCTCGAAACAGCTTTTTTCCAATTGGCGTGACAAATAACTTCAACAATTTTCACTCGATTTACTTCAAATTTAAAAGTTCCTAATTGCATTTCGCAGAGTAGTACGTACGGAGTTTCTGATCAATCGAAAACTTTTCATTTTATGAGCAGTTATAACGAAATTTTTCACTGTAAATTCATTTCTTAAGTTCAAATACCTACAACTTTTGAATAAAACAATATTTTTCAAATTCCGTACGTACTTCTCTAGGTATTGTAATGTAGATTGACGAGAATTTTTGTTTTTTGTTCTAGGTAAAAAATTGTGGATGCCAAATGTCACGCCGCGAAGCGCCTAAAGAAAAGAAAATATTAGTAGGCGGCCATATTGTACATCGAAAAAAAAAATTATATTTTCTAACAGCTCGATATTCATACTAAATAGGTGTGTAATTAATTTTATGAGCGAATCACTTTTTAATACCAAAAAATTGTTAAATTCGCACATGATTGTATATCCGTTACTGTGGCCTAAGTCCTTAAGGGACCATTCCAGTGTGACTGCCTTGAAAATTACTTATTTTGATGATGTTTTCTAAAAATAAAATTCGATAATCAGTCCGATTTTTTTCGATTATGCAAAAAACTTATGTTGTAAATGATAATATTTTAAAATGTTTTCGCCTCAATTCGCCGATTTTTTAAAAATAGCGTCTGAAGGTGAAAAATCCTACTTCTCCAAACATTGTCCGACAGAAAAAAAAAAAAAAGTCTATTGATCAGTATGAAAAACTTTAGAGGCGTACGGAGGATTTTATTTTCGTTAAAAATTAACAGAATGGTGGCCATTTCAAAATTAAGTGTCAAATTTGGCCTTTTACGACACTTTTTCGTTAAAAAAGTGACATTTTCAAATAAACAAAAAGGCATCTGTACGACGTTAAGGAATGGCGTGAAGAATGATGTGGCCAAATTTGAGCTCACGCAGCTGGTCGATCCTTGTCTTTAAGGCGGCCTCTAGTTTCTCGGGTCGAAAAAATCGATTTTTTTTTTCATAAATCACATCTACAACATGTGTAGAAAATGTGTGCCAAAGGATTTTTCGATATTCGAAATGGTTCACAAGTTACGGCCCTGGAACGGAGCAGGTATACGGAGCAGGTATACTTTCAAACGCGTTTTTCTCGAAACACCATTTTTCGAAACGGTGACCACGATATTTCAGAAACTACTGCACCGATCTTGTTCAAATTTATACAGCATCTTTAATATGTTATAAGCCAGCGATTGAACTAGGATTATCATGATTGCTTCGATAGTTTTTTTTGTACGAGCGAAAAACTTAAGAAAAAATCAGTAAAAAATAGAATGTAATTTTCAAAAGTGTATAAAAAAGTCGATTTTTGTAATTTAGAATTCACTCTAGTTCAATCGCTAGTCTTAAATATGAAGATTAAAATGCCGTTTGGTTTTTTGATTTCAGATAAGCAGAACAGCCGCAATCTTGGTCTCAATATATAATAGAACAACTTTTATTCTATTATATATTTTGACTTCAAAAAATTTGTAAAGCTTATTTAAATGTTAATAAAGATTATGCAGAAACAATGAGATTGATTATTTCGATGCTTTGCCCGTAAAAAATTATTGAAAAAGCCGTAAAAAAACAGCCGAGAAACTAGAGGACCGCGTTCAGAAAGGCTGCAGGGGCCGGAATAATGCGAATTTCCGACCAAATTTACCAGCATTTTAATGAAAGTCCACATACTGGATAATGCAAAAAAAAATATTTTCAATTTCACACTGGAATGGTCACTTAAAAATGAACTGTGACGACTTGTTTTTTTCTTATGTATAGGTACTTCTGCACTACTTCGATTTGAATAGAGAGTGCATTAAAAATTATCACCGATTGCTCGCACAGACTTATGTTGAGTCCGCACCATCCGAAAGTATGTGTAGAGATTGGTTTCGACGATTTAAAAGTGGCGATTGTGAGCCTTGCGACAAGCAACGACCAGATCAGTCGAAAGAATTCAAAGATGCCAAATTGCGGAAGTTTGCTGGATGAAA
This sequence comes from Ophion slaviceki, assembly GCA_944452715.1. NCBI lineage: Eukaryota > Metazoa > Arthropoda > Insecta > Hymenoptera > Ichneumonidae > Ophion > Ophion slaviceki. The sequence continues at coordinate 2,516,144 of OX101786.1, read as the reverse complement.
ACTCGCCTCGAACACTTGGAGAATAGGCTGAACAGCCCAATGTTGACCATTTGCGTTTCTAAGATCTATACAGTCGAAGTCTGTAGTCCCAATATATGGCTTTTTGCTATAGACGGTATTACGATCATTTGATACTCACTTTTTTCTATTTCGGAGATATGAATGTTGTAGATTGTTCGAATCTGTATTTGTATGACTCAAACTGCAGCCTATCTGAATATATGTTCTCCAATGAATGAACTCTCCAATCAATAATCCTTTGGTGTATATTCATTCGATTTCGTAATCGGTCAAAGGATAAAATTTCGAATAATTTAACCTTCGTTTTTTTGAGAGTTCATAATTGTGTCGTTTCGAAATCTTTGTCTGTCTATATTTGGTCATTCGATATTTTCACCCCGACCCCTTTGATTCATGTTATCCAAAAAGTTTTTACAAAATAAATACTTAAATTAACTAGTGTTCAATTAGGTAATACTTCTTTCTGTCTTAGTTCTCAGGTAATACTAAACTGAAACCATATGGGGTGAAGATCGCTGAAGAAAGCTTCGTATACTCCTGCTGTAAGCTAATTATGAAGATATATAAAATTATTGTTATTTAAATATTAACAATACCAAATTGCTTATTTTTGGAGTCGGTACCAGCCAGTTGCCAATATTGTGACATTTTTCGCTGAAAAAGAAAAGGCGAAGAAAAACAAATGAAATATACAATCTACAGTATTTTTGTAATTCGCAATCTCGTATCTTCCGTGACGTCAGTCTCCTCTTGTTGGCTGGCACCGACTCCAAAAATAAGTCATTTGGTTTTGTTAATATTTAAATAACAATAATTTTATATATTTCCATTATAGATTTATTGTACTATCTATACAATAAATTATTATGTATACTACATTACGAATCCACGTTTTTAGTATTTGTTGTTTAAATACAGTATGTGGTACATAATATACAGAAATGCCAAATTCCTAACTAGTTTAATTTTTTAGATAGACCCCGTAACAAAAATAGGCTAAAACTGTCAACTTTGACAGACCCCTATTTCTTCATTTTTGAAGATAGATAAGAAAAATATATATATAGGCATTCTACTTAATGAGCTTTAAAAAAATGCACCCCACATCCCAGGGTAAGAAAAAAGATCTGCTTCTTTTTCATGTATGGGACTCTCATGAAGCTATTTTAATTGAATTCCTAATTCAATATTCGGACAGATAGCAGAGTGACATTAATAGGATTCCGTTTCGCCCTTTGAGTACAGAATCCTAAAAATCCCACCTAATAATTATTTAACATTATATATATATATATATATAATAGAGGATGGCTGAAGATGTTACATTGCTACACTCTGTAATTAAATATCAGGTGTCCTGATCGCTACCAAAGGTTGACCGCACGTCTTCTCGATCACTGTTTTTCTCACCCCTCCCCACCACCCCTTTTTTGCGCAACTACGGCATTTTTCTCTTCTTTTTCAATATTTTATCGCTTCAAGCTCGCGAACGTACGTGAGCTCGATCCCCTCGTACGTTGCGTGGATTTCGATCGCGACCGCAAAAGCCACGCACAGCGGCATAGCGGAGAACGGTGAACCGCGGGAGCGACAATATACTTTCGAAGAAAAGGCGGCTGCACACATAGTGTACCGAAAAGTGCTGTCCGTTTTTAAATTAAAAGAACATAATACTTTTTCAATATATAAAATTCTAAATAAATGTATTTTTTATTTCTACAAAAATCGCAGAATTTTTTTTCGGTAGACCTTATATATATATATTTTTATACACACATATATAGTTTTCTATATAAATAACAGGGAAAATGGGATTCATTTCAATTCAATTTTCATTCATTTTTATGTGTTTCAGAAAAATAAATAAATATATATAGAAAACAATATTTTCGTTTGTCATTTTTATAAACACACACACACACACACACGCGCGTTTTAAGGAGTGAAACGCACCCTCGAAACCAGGGGTATTTTTTGTTTTTCCTCGATAACGTTATTGTTCTCATCTCCAATGTATAGTACACAAAAAAATAAACATTGTTGCAATATGAATTTTTTTTACATCTCGTACGTTATCGACGAAAAACGAAAAACATCCCCATTTTTGAGGGTGCGTTTCAGCCCTTAAAACCGTTTTTCCGCCGATAAAAAAAAATACGTGTCTCTTAATTTTTGACACTCTTCCACATAAAAAAGTTTCAAGAAAATCGGAGGAGGACACCAAAGTGAGGTTTCTTGTAAGCGGTCACCCCTCCAAGCGTCGGCCATGCACAACGCTGCTTAACGGGAAGGACCGCCGGAGCCGAACCCCGACTGTGGTCGGTTTATTATTGTCGATTATTGTCGAACTATCGACTATTTGATAAACATATTGCAATACAGATGATATAGTTAAATATCCACGTGTACCCTAAAATGGGGTTACTTTGAACAGGTTTTGGACGTTTTTTGTAGGCAACTTTTTTGAAACATCCTAAATTCTAACTTTTTTTGCTCCAATAGAACAATGTGTCCTTTGGCTATCAAGTGTATAAGAAAGTCAAGCCCCACCACAACTCCACAATTTTATGGTATATATATTTTTTTAAGGTGTCAAAGTAACCTCGCGTATGGGATTTTTCTGACAGGGCATTGAAATGCAACTTATGTCAAAGATTAAGGGTTACTTTGGAATCATTTTGATAAAAAATGTAATATTTTATGCATTCTGCATGGAATTAAATGAAAAACAACATTTTTTTATAACCAAATGTCATCGTTATTAAGGCAGCAGAACTCGAACGATTCTCGTCCAATCAACTTGAAATTTTAACTGTAGCTTCTTAGATTGCTTTAACAGTCAAGTACGGGCGCTTTTTTCGATTAATCGAAAATTTAAAAAAATATATCACTTTGAGATGAAAATTATGGTCGCAAAAAAAATGTTTTTATCAAACTCCGCGCTATTTTCCTTTTAATTATTTTTTAATTCCCCCCGTACTTGACTGCTGAAAATAATGTAATTAACGAAAATATTTCACTCTTAGTTCCGGGACTAAATTTACGACAGTTGTTTTCCGTGCCGCGAAGAGGGTTGGCTGAAAAACAGTAGTGACTCGTGCACCGTCATTTTGTATAATTTTGACAAATAATTTCTTTTTCCATACTTCAATACATACCTTATAAAATCTAAAAGCTCTTTTGACCACGTATTTCATTCCTTTCATTAAGGGAGGCTTTGTCCTTGGAGTGCCATATTTCAGGTGTTTACATTTTATTTTTTTTTAAAGGAAACGAGTAAAGCTTTTTGAGTACGGTTTTTTTCTTGCTTTTATTCATGATATACAGAACGTTAAAAAATTAAAAAAAAAAAAAAAAAAATGGCGGCCGTTGCAGCTCCGCGAAAACAGGTCCTCAAATCACGGGGGGTAAACGGCTGACATCACTGCCCCCTCTTTGTTGATCTGAAACACAAATTCAAAGCATATTATCAATCATGGGTCATGGAATGACGGATGGGTTTTTCGTTCAGTACAAATTTCGGAAAATGGCGGCAATTAAAAAAAAATCGAATTTTCGGGTTTTTTTCGCATAAAAAGATAAATAATAAATGCAAAAATGTATCTATCGAAAAAACGATCCGTCATTCTGTAAAGACATATTTTCTGAGTATGCTCTCCAAATTTCAGGTCGATATGTTAATTACAGCGGTCAGGAGAATGTCAGCCATTTTTAAAAACGTGTTTTCGAGAAAAACGCGTTTAAAGTTTTGTAATGTGTTTACACAAATGTGTTTATAATTACCGCTAATCGGCAATGCCTGGTCCATAGAGGCATCCCTCCTCTTCTTCTAGCTGCTCATGCTGAGCCGCTAACATTTTTTGAAAATTTCAAGGACAAAGTCCCCGTTAAAAATATCCAAAGAAAACGTTCGAAGATGGGCAGTTATAGTGGTGCCCTCCATTGGAAACATTTTACATAAAAATATCAAGTACCTGGGGTGCTATTATAGGCACTAAATGAGTCTTATAATTATCATTGAGCTCAAAATCAACTTTAGCAACATTATAATAAACTTGAACAACAAATTTAAACACATTGAAACCGTATTTCGGCGCTCTGTTAAAGTAGCCCCCAAAAGTGTCAAAGTTACCCTTAATGTTAATTTAACCCCGTTTAACGCCTTTCGCGTCTATCCCCCACGAGATAGACCAGGAAAAAGAAAATTACGCGATACAGTCCGTTTACGATCATCCGGGGACAAACTCCATCTCGTAACCGATAGTATACTTTCCTCCCGATTTTTTCCTCCAATCGCTTCCGTTCTTTTTTCGTTCCCTCGATCTTCTAGCGCGATTTTTTCTCAATCTCCTCTCATTACTCTCCTCTCCGCTGTGGGCACTCGATCGGTTAATTTTTTTTTTTTAATTTCCATTTTACCTAGGACAATTTTCTTCTAATTTCTTTTTTCTTCGTCCAGATCGAGAGAACGAGAAACGATCTTCCCAAGAGGATAGCTCACGTTCCGGGTATATTGATCCTCGTTTGTAGAATTTAATTGCCCCCTTCCTCGATGCACGTTGAGTCCGCGGACCGAGTACGCTCGCTCCCGATCGTGTTATTACCGTATGGCTCGCACAGGTGAACACCGCGAGGGATTGCCTTATATACACGCCGATCGCACAGGGACGCGAGATCGGTGTCCGATCGATCGATCGATTCGCCTCTCTCTCTCTCTCTCTCTCTCTCTCTCTCTCTCTCTCTCTCTCTCTCCTCTCTCTCCCTCAGGATATTTTTTGCGAGTTTCTCGTTTTGGAAAGCCGGCAAAGCAAGCAAGTTCCTCGTTAGCTCGGTAATTAGAGCCGACTAATTTTCTACGGGCTATCGATCCCTGTGCCAATTTCCACAATAAATTTCCTTCGGTACATCCGCATTTTCTTCGCCATTATTTACCTCCTCTATCCCTGCTACATCTCCACACAAGTAAATCAACGATAATGATAGATCGGGGAGATAACGTCACGTGCACACCGATCGCTCTGAGAAATCGTTTTCCGAATTTATCGATCGGAAAACTTCGCGCTCGATTTGACGTTAAGGGGTTACCCGCACTTGCGATTTTGAAAAAATCGATTTTTTTGAAGTGCAATTAGAAGTGCAGTTTTTTTTATGCCCTGTATAGATGACTCTATGTAAGTTTACAAAAAAAAAATATTTTCTTCGTGTACACTGAAATTGAAACTTTAAACGCGTTTTTCTCAAAATGGCATTTCTGAAGTCGGTGACCAAGATTACTCGAACACTAATGAACCGATCTTCTTGAAATTTTGCAGGCTTATTTAATATATAAAAATGTAGTCTTTAATCGTTCGATTTTTTTTTCGTTAAAATCGAACCATTAACTTTGACTGTCCGCCATTTTGTGAAAAATGAATATTTTTTAAAATCCTTCGATTAAAGACTAGTTTATACTTATATTTGACTAAATCCGTCCGCATTTTTTTTTCAGATGATCCACTTCGCCGCAATGTTGGTCACCGCAAACCGTGTATATAAAAACATTATTTCATTGACGGCCATTTGCCACTAAACAATGTAATATTTTTCAATAAAAAAATTACTGAAAATTCTTCAAGATGTGTTCTTTAAGATGGTATATTGATCGACTAAAAAAGTTTTGTAGTTTTCTTTAAAAAAATTCATGAAAAAGCCCTTTTTTGCGCTACAAGTGGGGGTTACGCCTTAAAGACGTTAATTTTTTGTTCATACTTTCGAGCTTATGTTTGAGAAGTGAAACTTCGAGAAACTTTTTTTTAAATCGAAATTATAGCTATGAAAATATTTATTCAATATTAATATTAGAAGTTCGACGTTGGCAGATAAAACTGAATAAAATATGAAAAGCCGAATTAATAAGTAAAATTAAAATCCAATAAGACACTAATAACAATTTCGATTAAAAAACAAACAAAAATCTTCAATCAAATCCGACCAAACCCAACTAAAAATCATTAATCAATGATCGACGAGTAAAATCGTAGGTTCGAAAACATGAATGCGTGTATTTTATCATTAACAGACTAATAAACTAATAGGTATTTGAATACATTTTTTTTAAAGTCCGCAATCTAACCCAAACAGACCCAAACAAAGATCTTTTATGGAACGATAAAGAAATGAATGATGAAGGAAATCATAAAGCAAATTATATCATAATGATAAATAAAATAACAGGAAATATACCTATCGAAAATCCTTTATCCAGCCGTAAAGGAAATGATAAAGAATCGAATAATACAGGAAATGATAAAGAATCGAACGATACAGGAAATGATCAAAAATCGAATGAAACAGGAAATGACATCGAAAAAAAAAAGTGCAAAAGACCCGAATCGAACCCAAACAAACTCGTGCAAAAATGCTTCACCTAATGATCGATGAGTAAAGATCGTGAACTTGGAAACATGATTGCATATATTTGATCGTTTTGATATTTTAAAAAACGTGAGATTGTTTTCGATTGAATTGAAATTGAACACATTCAGTTCCCCATATATATATATATATATATATATATATATATATATATATATATATATATATATATATATATATATATATATATATATATACGCACATATAGCAATATCGATACGACGGATAAACGTCGCGTTGCGGTGTTCTAAACTCACGTCTCGCCTCTTCGTACGAGGCCAGGAAAGACATAATGTGGCCTGTGCTTCTATATAATACCGCAGATCAGTCAGATCAGAAAGATCTTATGCAACGTGTATGCTCTTTCTTCGGGGAAGACGATGGGAAAGCGGCACGGGGGGAGAGGGGGAATGATAAGTTTACCAAGAAATAATATGTATAGCTCGGAGCGAATTCGCCAAGCGCGTTTACGAAGTCCATGAGAAAGCAGATCGATCCCTCTCCCCACCGCTCCTCTTCCTCGCAATCCAATCGATAAACATACTACCACGAAAAAAATCATATGCATGGGACATTCGATGCGAGTGAAGAAAATTTGTAAATCATTTCCATATGATAGACAAGAAGAAAAAAATTAACTTTGGTAATGGTTTTGAGTCCGGAGGGGGTTGTTGATTTTTTGTTGTTGCTTGTTGCAGAGAAATCATTTTTTGAACGACAAAACAACAAGGGCTATGCGAGATTGAAGAAACTCCGAATTAGTTAGTGTTTTTTTCTTTTTAGGAGAAACTCAAATATTAAAAAATTATATTTATTTCTCATTTTATTCGAGTGCATTTTTATTTAGTGCGAAATGAAATATAGAAATTCTATTTATTTCTAATTTGCATATTAATATAATGATACTTGATATTAGAAGCATTTGAAATACATGTCTTTCAAATTTGATCAAAGTTCGGTTAATTAGAGCGCGTTTTCATTGACTGCGAACTCTGATGATAAAAATTGTATTCATATATAATTTTAACGTTAAAATAATGATGTCAAATTTAAAATTATATGTTATTATTGTTTAGATTTTGAAGAATTGCGGATATCGAACGTATTCGTATTATTAATTATTCATTCATATACATATAGAGAGAAAAGGAGAGAGAAAGAGAGAGAGAGAGAGAGAGAGAGAGAGAGAGAGAGAGAGAGAGAGAGAGAGAGAGAGAGAGAGAGAGAGAGAAATATCAACAATATTAAATTAGTCCATTTTTATTTATATCCAATCGAAATATTAAAAAAATTCCATTGATTACAAACTTTAATATTACTCTTCTGATATGAAACGTAAATGACTGCATTAAAATTACAATAATTAACCAAACTCGTCAGCATAAAAAAGTGTGTTATTTAAAATTCATTATCAGAACCAACAGAAAATTGATCGTGAATTATTGATGACTAAAAGTAAACGTGGAACGTCCCACATAAATAAATATAAAATATACTATACACACACGCGCGCACACACACACACAGACACACACGTGCAGTATATATATATACATAAGCGCGCATCACAGGCGCGTTTCTCACGCGTTAGATCGTCCTAAACTTTTCGCTTCCCACAACGAGAGAGAAAGAGCACCTGCGTTCTTGGGCCACTCTACGAGAGAAAACCTCTCCCTCTCTCTTTATATATATATATATATATATATATATATATATATATATATATATATATATATATATATGTATATACACATCTATCCCGTAGTCGCATCATTGAACGGCGGCTTTCTTGAATGAAACTTTAAATTCAGAGGCTTAATCGTCCCTCTGCCTCTTCTCCTTCCGTCATCATACGTGCCCGATGCACTCGCCAATATTTTATGTATGTTCTCGCGAGCACTCGCATCACGCGCTGGGCTCGCGTACAAAATTTATTCACTGTGTGTAGTGTATATATGGGTCATTCCATGTCAAATCGACAAATTTTTTACCTGACCCCCTTTGATTTCGCTGAAAATTTTCTATCTTTTTCTACCCCCCGAAAGTTATTTTTCAGAATTTTTTCAAATTTTTTTTCCCGACTCAAGAAAAGTTATGAATTTTTGAAAAAAACCGCTCTTTTATTTTTAAATTGCCAGAACTTTTTCAAAAATTGACCGTTTGGGAACTTTTTTTTTTCAAAATTTTTGTTTTTAAATGTAGTTTTCGAAAAAAAATATGAAAAAATTTTCAGAATCCCAGATATATGAAATATTTTAGTTTTTTTGAAAAAACCGTAATTTTCTCAAAGTCCGACCGTTTTTTTATTTTTTTTATTTTGCTCTAAAAATACTTCAACTAATTCTGCAATGATCCCCGTTAATCAAAAGATGTGACGACAATCGCTTCTAATTTTTTTTTCTTGATTATAAAAAAAATTTTGTTGAATTTTTGCTGATTTTATATAACTTTGTTATGAAATTTTTTTTATTTCCTCGTGAAACCTCAAAAGTTGAAAAATAAAATTTTATTGGAGAATTTCAAGTGATTATCGTCCAAGAAATTGTTATTTAAAAAAAAAATAATTTTTTTCTCTCATTGACGTTATTTTGTCATGTTTCAGTACCAAAATGACGTTAAGTTGTCATATTTCAGTACCAAAAAAAAACGTCCATAAGAGTAAAAAAATAACGTCAATGAGAGAAAAAAATTATTATTTTTTTTTAAATAACAATTTCTTGGACGATAATCACTTGAAATTCTCCAATAAAATTTTATTTTTTAACTTTTGAGGTTTCACGAGGAAATAAAAAAAATTTCATAACAAAGTTATATAAAATCAGCAAAAATTCAACAAAAATTTTTTTATAATCAAGAAAAAAAATTAGAAGCGATTGTGGTCACATCTTTTGATTAACGGGGATCATTGCAGAATTAGTTGAAGTATTTTTAGAGCAAAATAAAAAAAAAAAAAAACGGTCGGATTTTGAGAAAATTACGGTTTTTTCAAAAAAACTAAAATATTTCATATATCTGGGATTCTGAAAATTTTTTCATATTTTTTTTCGAAAACTACATTTAAAAACAAAAATTTTGAAAAAAAAAAGTTCCCAAACGGTCAATTTTTGAAAAAGTTCTGGCAATTTAAAAATAAAAGAGCGGTTTTTTTCAAAAATTCATAACTTTTTTTGAGTCGGGAAAAAAAATTTGAAAAAATTCTGAAAAATAACTTTCGGGGGGTAGAAAAAGATAGAAAATTTTCAGCGAAATCAAAGGGGGTCAGGTAAAAAATTTGTCGATTTGACATGGAATGACCCATATATAGACGAAAGACTCGGCGCGAGGCTGAGGTTGCTCAGCAAAATGTCTCGCGCTCCGTTTGTCCTGGAATATGTGAATTACGAAGCGCGCCCAGGAAAGAGAAAAGAAGAACGCCCAACACGGCATCCAGGCACAAATGAACGAGTTCCTTTCGGTCGCGTGGTCACTTGCGAGAACGCTGTTGCTTCACTTTGCAATGCCTTTTTCACGCGACCGACGGACATTTCGGAAAAAGAAAAAGTCTCAGGGCCTTCTCCGTAAAAGGAGGAAGGTCGAGTCACTCGTCGTTTACCGGAAACGCGAACCGTCACTGAGAAAAATTGGCCAAAGTGAATTTTTCAAAATTCTCTCCACAGAAGATCGCCCCCAATCGCCCCAATTCTTTGTTTATTTGATGAATGACATAATAATAAATATGTTGGTATTAAATTCAACGAAAACAGTGAAATATCGAATTGCATTGAGATGGATAGAACTGTTTTTTGTAAACGAATTGGGTGAAAAAGTGCAAAATGATTTTTTGGCGTTTTCTTGCGGAATTTTTGTCTCTTTGAGTTGGCATGCGATAGCGGAGGGGTAAGGATTCGCGGACGATAAGCTAATAGTCTAATAAAGGAGACGGAAACTCAGCACTTTTTAGCGTAGAATATGAATTTTTTTACTGAAGGTAGATGGTTACTGCTGAGAGTTATCCCAATAAAATGTTGCCCTTCAACTCGCCCCAACCCTAAGAAATAGGGGTTGAAAACTCAAAAATCGCCGTATCTCGTTAATTAATAGCCCGATAAAAGAATATTTCAAACAAAAGTTGTTTGGAATAATAAAATACGTATAAAGTTATCTAAAGGTCAATCCCCTATCTTTGAAAATAGCGGCGCTACTCCTCCGCTCACACACGCATCAACCCTTAACTTTCGAATCGTTTTTGTGCCGCTATTTTCAAAGATAGGGAGTTTGACGTCAGACAACTTTACACGAATTTTATTATTCCAAACAACTTTTGTTTGAAACTTTTTTGAATCGGGCTATTAAATAT
>OX101786.1:2472873-2500373 GCA_944452715.1 Ophion slaviceki | reverse complement strand
TTTTTCTGAAGATTTTATAAAAGATATGAATATAAAAGTTGTTGGGCTTGATGAATAAAGTCTTGAAATACATTTAAAAAAATTTAATTCATTTTTATTCATTGTTAAGTACAAAAACTATAGTTTAACGTAACGCCTCAAAAAATAGGTGGGCTAGGTAGCTCCATCACAACTCGGCAACGGCTTGTCTGAAACGAAAAAATCAAAGTCCATTAGATTCAGTATGACACCAGCTACAAAATGACTCTCGGATATAAAGTTTTATCAAAAAATGAAGAAATGGCAAATGAAAAACGAAAAAGGTTTTTAAAAACGCGTTTTTTCGCAGTTTTTCGCAAAAAAAAAGAGTAAAAATGAACATTTTGAAACCATTGAGGGTCATCTTGTTGCGAATAATGTTTACAGTATGTGGTTCAAATTTAGAACCAGAGAGATAGATCTAAAGAGAGATAGATTTTGAAAACGTTTCGAGAAAAACGCATTTGAAGTTTATACTATGAAAAACTCTTACCTAAACTCAATCGGCAATTTCTGCACCGTACAAAATCCCTTCTGATTTCTCATCATCGTCGATTTCTTCAAGTCTTGCTTGCTTTCGATTTTTTTAAATTTTCAAAGTGGACTGGCCCCTTAATTGATTCTAGAAAAAAATCAGTTTATTGATGAATATTCGATTGGGGTAGAATACCCATAAGTCGAATTTCCATAGTCGAATATCCATAACTGAATATCCATAAGTGAATAGCCATAAGTCGAATATCCATAAATCGAAAATCCATAAGTGAGTATAGAGTAGAAATGAGTGCCAGAAATGGCGGGAGGTAGATGAAAAGTGAGTATAGAGAGAACACAAACAGACCCAAACAAACTCACTTATCTCTACCTCCCGCCTTTTCTGGCACTCATTTCTACTCTATACTCACTTATGAATATTCATACTTATGGATATTCGTACTTATGGATATTCGACTTATGGATATTCGGTTTATAGATATTCGACTTATGGATATTCCACTTATGTATATTTGACGACAGTGGAATATTCGGGTTCGTGCAAGGAATAATACTACACCTCAATACTGCAATTCCAATTCGATCTCCTTTAATATTAGATAAATCTAAGAATATTTATATAAATTTGTTTCATTATTTGCTTAAAATAAATTAAGGACACGCCTTAAAACAGCCCTATGAACAAAATGACATTCACATGACAGGTTCAAAATATATTTTACTCATCCACTATACATATATACACACACACACGTAATATTTCATTGCATCTAGAAATTCATCAACCGAACACGATCTTGATTATCTTCTTGTACGTCTGTCGCGTCTTGAGCGCGGGTTAACGACGCGCGTTACTACCGCAAAGATCGTGTAACCACACGTACACCCATCTATATATATATATATATATATATATATATATATATATATATATATATTCTCTGTAGACATACATAAAGTTTACGGTCAGGTAGTATCGGTAGTACTAGAGTCGAAGAGTAGTTATACAGCTTGGGTGAAGGAACGACGCCTGTCGTAGCGTACACTGGACGAAATCAATCTCGCCGGAGCTGCAGAACTCTCGAGAAATCACGAAGGGGGATAAAGAGGGAAAAAGAGAGATAGAGAGGACGAAAGAGGTACGGCGCAGAGACACGGTGAAACTCTTCGGGGACAGGAATTAACGACGACATGCGACACGCAGAAGAGATAATTGGACGCTCGTCGTATATCCCCCCCCCCTCTCTCGCTCTCTCTCTCGCTCTCGTTTTCGCGATTCCTTCTCCTTCGATCCTCGCATCTCTAGGAGGACGCTCGAGCGTTCTCCACATCGCGTTTGTCGTTCTTCCGTCTTTCCTCACCACGCAAGTCCTCTCGAGGAAATCACAGAGTTACCCTTCCGGGCCACCTCCACTCTGCCACTCTATCAAAATCACCATCAAAACCATCTAAAATGGTCGAACCATAATCTGGCACAATCGCGTTCCGGAAGCGGTGTACGAGGATTGTTTTTGCAATTATTGGGGCCCAATACGCTTTCGGGAAAAAAAAACAAGAAAAATTTTCGTGTGGAGGGATAGTCCAGTAAAAGAGACGAAAACCCAGCACTTTTTAGCGCAGAATATAATTTTTTGATCAAAAGTAAATGGTTGCATACTGATGGTAACCCCAATAAAATGTGGCCCCTAAACTCGCCCCAACCCTAAGAAATAGGGGTTGAAAACTTGGAAAAAGCCGTATCTCGATAATTAATAGCCCGATAAAAATTTTTTTCAAACAAAAATTGTTTGGAATAATGAAATACGTATAAAGTTATCTGACGTCCAATCCTCTGTCTTTGAAAATAGCGGCACAAAAACACAAGAAACCCACTGACCCAGACAAGAACGCAGCGGAAGGATCTCGTTTCAACGATGTTTATCTCTACAACGTCGAAAGTCCGTTTTTAAACTTTACAATGACTTTATCACTCATCTGTATAAACTCGGAAATCCACCAACTGTACAAGAGTCTCAAGTTTGCAATATTGAACCTCTACAATGATCTAGCATTGTGATTATTCCTGCAACGTATTTATTCGGATTTGTTTCAACTACACAATGACGGGTTTGCAATATGCATTAATTCTATAATGTATTAACTCTACAAGAACTTTGAGTACTCAACGTTCAACTGGGCAACATTCTTCTCAACTCTACAATAGCTGATATATCAGGTGTATCAATTGAAGAAGAGATATATTTGCCCATTAACGCCAAAGCAACCACTTTTGAACACTTGGGAGAAAAAGGATGTTTTTTGGAGTCTACAGCAGAAATAATGTCACCCTATAGGTAAAATCGCCCGTTCTTCCGATGTATGGCATTATGTTCGACTTGTGACCCTTCCTAAGAGGCGAAAAGGGGTTTTAACTTGAAAATCGTCGTACAATCAAAACATTTGTGAACAAATGTATGAAAAAATATTTTTAATAGCTAAAAAACGTATTCTTCCTCATTTTGGTATAAAACGAATTTGGCACGTACAGCGTATGAGAATGTAAAATATCTTTAATGTATATTTATATTCTTATATATGTCGCTTCTTTCTTCTTCAATGAAGAATACATCTGATGTATCAGCTGTTGTAGAGCTAACAAGAATATTGCCCAGTTGAACGTTGAGTACTCAAAGCTCTTGCAGAGTTGATACATTATAGAGATAATACAAGATTGCAAATCTGTATTGTGTAGTTGATGCAAAACCGAACAAATACGTTGTAGCGATAATCATTGTAGAAGTTCAATATTGCAAACTTGAGGCTCTTGTAGCCTCATCAACCCGAATTTACGAATCATTTTTATGCGGCTATTTTTAAAGATAGGGGGTCGGACGTCAGGTAATATTATACGAATTTTATTATTCCAAACAACTTTTGTTTGAAACCTTTTTTGATCGGGCTATTAATTATCGAGATACGACGATTTTTAAGTTTTCAACCCCTATTTCGTAGGGTTGGGGCGAGCTGAGAGGCAAAATTTGATTGGGGTTATTTTCAGTATGCGACCATCTATTTTTAGTCGAAAATTCATATTCTACGCTAAAAAGTGCTGGGGTTTCGTCTCTTTTACTGGACTAAGAGATATATTTATATGTATGTATTTGTTTTTATTCTTGGGGACAGTTCATTTTATCTCGTTTTGGTAATTATATATATATATATATATATACACACACAGGGTGACAGGAAAGTGGATACACAGCCTTAAAGGGTAATAGGTCACCTCGTTAGGAACATATCTAACCTCAAAGGCTAACTTCAAAGGTTCCCTTGGTCCGAAATCTAAGGATTTCGAGTTATCATGGTAAGTATGATTTTTGGAAAATTTCCCAAAATTCGGTACTAACTCGTTTGCATCTTATGTTAATGGAATTTAAAAAAAAATATCATCAACATAAGCGGTATTTTTATTTTTTGACAAGTCTTTAACTATTCAACACGTCCCATTTAGTTAGTTGTGTGGATACAGATGATTGTATTGGTGTTCGTCGATTGAATACACATTAAGCTAAGACGCAAATAAGTTGTTAGTTACCAATTATTGTCTGTTTGAACATTATGAACAAGTTAGCACCTAATTTTGGGAAGTTTTCCAAAGAGGATACTTGCCATGATAACTCGAAATCCTTAGACTTTGGACTAAGGTAACCAAGGTTAGATATGTTCCTAACGAAGTGAGCTGTCACCCCCTTAACGCTATGCACCGATCTTCCTAACACCCTATACATATATGTAAAATGATATGTATTCGCAATAAAAAAGTGTTTGAAACATTCTCAATGGATATGATACATATCTACAAAAATAAATATGTTATATTTTTTTCTTACCACATACTGAATTTTTATATTTATACATACATATGAAAATATGCTTTAAAAAAATCCCGCGAAATGTTATCTTTACACATCACGTTTTTTTATGTATACTTTTGCCAGCTTTTCTAAGAAAAAAAAATGCTCGTCAAATATTATATTTATATATTTATTTACTCACTTTTATATAGTACATATGTACATATACATGAATATAAATATCATAATTCGCAGGAATTTTTTTAGCGCGTACTAACATTTTTGCAATAGCCCGAGAAAATATTAATTGATTTTTGCATCACACTAATATATATATATATATATATATATATATATATATATATATATATATATATATATATATATATATATATATATATATATATATATATATTGGTTCACCATCAGTGATGCAAAAATGTTCGCTCTCATTTGCATTTCCTCGCGCGGAGCGTTTATATCCCCCCGCGGGTGTTCCAAAACGTCGTAAGAAAACGGAATGACTTACGCCGGAGGCTCGAGAGTACCAAATGCGATCGCAATGATTATTGGGCTCAGCGATATTAGAGAATGGGAAAATAATTTTATCGCTGGCTATAGGTACTGCGGCTAGTTAGAGAGCGAGGAGATTCTCGTGTTATACATAGTTTAGACGTTTTTTTTCGCATGCGAAAGAAACTGGCGCTCTCTCTCTCTCTCTCTCACTCTCTCTTAGCGATGCTTGAATTACCGCCGTTACAGCGATGCTTGCATCAACCCGGTGATTCAGCTCGAGTAATTTTTCTTCGCTTCAACTCCCTCTCGTTTCTTCTTTTTCTTTTTTTCATCTCTCTCTCTCTCTCTCTCTCTCTCTCTCTCTCTCTCTCTCTCTCTCTCTCTCTCTCTCGGTCCTTTTTTACCCTCATTTTCCAACGGCTTCCGGCAATTTTCCCGGGCGTTCAAACGAGAGAGAAAAGAATCACTGAGGATCAACGCGAACGCACCTAGGCCAGGAAAAGACTCTACCGTGAGCGTATACAGCACCGACGATTTGCGCGAAGTTACTTGCATAGAGCCCCGCGACGCAGTGAGCAAAGTGTCCGTACACATGCACATCTATGTAGAGAAAGAGAGAGAGAGAGAGAGAGAGAGAGAGAGAGGCTTCAATGCCGAGCACTCAACGACGGAACATCTCGCGGAACGGCCTTGCCAATTTCCTGCAAAACCCTCGAGAATCCAGCGTGCCAACGCAACGCTCCCAACCGATCTCACAGTTCGAGCGAGGTTTAACATTTTCTCGAAAAATTGCCCACCACAGAAGTCGTAGCGAAAAAGTGCCAATGTTTTTAAACTCATTTTTCGCAAACACATTTCGACCGTAAACAACATTTAATAATTTGATTAAATCAACATTGAATAGTTGGTCGGAGAAGGGCCAGATGTAAATAATGAAGACACTGTTTGGCTACGTGTAAATATTAAAAAAGTGTGAAAATATACGCAGTATCCTTGACTATCGATGTATATCAATATGTCGATCGATATATTTATATTAATATATCCAATGTATCGATCGATATATGTATTTCGTTATATCGAATGTATCGATCCATGTATATCGATATATCGGGAGATCGAAGATCGGAATATCGATCCTCGCTACTTTAGGCGCTAAATGGTATTAAGCAGAGAGAAAAATATGTCACAATTGCAAAATTCATTAGATATTGATAATTCAGTGATCACAATTATTCTGTTGGCGATCAGTCTTAACGATCTTTAATGACACCTATATTAGATCGCGTCTTTCAGACTATTTTAATGTACTCTGTATTGTTAGTATTATTATTATTATTGTTATTATTGCCGATATTATTATATCTATTATTTATTTCAATTTATTATTCACATTAAACATTATTATTACTATGTATTATTATTATTATTATATATACCCACGTTCGCTATTGAAAGAAAAAAAACCCTCAATTCTCCACCCCTTGGATGTGGCTGCAAAAAACCGTTACGCATTTATTAATTAATAACAGATTTACAAAGACGAAGAGGGAGAAAAAGAAAAAGCGGGAAACGAGAACTTTGACGACAGAGTCTCGATCTCTCGGTCGAGAACTTCATCTCTACTATTAGTTAATTCCATATAAACGAAAGGGAGAATGAGGGAGAGAGAGAGAGAGAGAGAGAGAGAGAGAGAGAGAGAGAGAGAAGAGGGCGCAAGAACGAGATCAGTAGCTGGAGGACTCATCGCAACATGAATAAACCTGATGATCGGTTAAAAAACCAGGTATCCTTTTTCTCTACCACTCGGTTGACAACCCCCCCCCCCCCCTTCCTTCCTTCTTCTCTCGCCAAGTTAGCCGGGCTACCGACGCCGCCTATCCGCTCGCAGGTTTTGAGTTATATCGGGATCATGCATGCTCCATTATCGAGCGGAAATTGTGCATCATGCGACCAGCGATCAATCGAAAATCGAGAAAAAAGAAGATCGAAAAAATGGAAAAATAGTGAAATATGCGAGTGGGGCGAGCGAGGAGGAAATTATTGTTTCAATCACGGGGAAAAAAGGATTCGTCGAATTTGAATTAATTTGCATCGAAATCGAATCGGCGCACAGCATTTCGAGCAGGTGCTGTTGGAATCGCTAATAGGACCCAACTGAGAGTCCTGCAGCGGGGTGGATGAATTTTATAACCGTTGAATCAGAATGTTTAGGAATACTGTATTTTTAGATATTTTCAGTGGTTGAAAAAGGAACGATGATAAATTTGTGTTGTAAGGAATTTTAAAGCGTTGAAAAAGACAAAAAAATGTAGTTTAACATTTTTTTATTGAGAGGAAAAGTGGAAGAATTGTATTCTTAGATTTTTCATCTCTAAAATGGAAATGTTAAGAATTTTGGGAAATTTGGAGACGTTGAAAAAGAGTAACTGAGTACATTGGTAATTAAAAATTAATTAATTGATGTGGAGATGCCGATTAAAGAAAATTGGAATCTAGAAATGATTAAAAAAAAGAGGATCGAGCATATTGAATATCTTTGGTGTAAGGACTCGAAGGTTTTGGATTTGAAAATATTTTGCTTTAAGGATTTTTTGGTCGATAAAAAAATGGGTTTGAAAAAATGATGCTCAAGAAATGTTAAATCGTTACAAAAATTGAATTTTCCGAGTTCGTATCGTTCACAAGGTGCAATAACGAAAATTGTCATCTAGAAATAAATTACTTGGTATCTAAACCCTAATTAAAGAAAATTGGTGTCAAGAGATTTTTAAAAATCGGGGGGATTGAGCAAATTGTATATTCCCGAAGTAAGAGCTCGAATAGGAATTTTGAAAAGTTAAAAATATGGTGTCTTCCGGTTTTTGTCAATCGTCAAAAGTGAGGTTAAAAAAATGGTATTCAAGGAAATTTTGGATCGTCAAGAAGAAACATCAGGAGGAAATTATTTCTGAGGACTTGAAAATCTTTAGAAAATTAATATTGAGAATATTGTATCTTAAAACATTTTGAGTCGTTGTAGAAGACAATTAGGAAAATTGATATCTAAAAATGTTTAATTAACAAAAATGGGAGATCAAGCCACATGTGAAGGGAAAAGGATTAACGACTAACTTCAAATCTCAACAAAGGGGAATTAACTTATTTATTCACGGAGTAAAAAATCGCATAGGAATTTTGAATTACCAGAGCAGGAAATTCAAGTTTAACGGTTTTCCTAAAAGCCTCATTCGTCAAAAAAACATGAAAAAAATTAAACCGTAATCTCTCCAATCAAAGAATCTCTCCAATGAAACCGCACTATAAGAAACTTTTACCCATTACAAAAATAGTACAAAACAAAAAAAATATCAACATTTTCAGCACCTCCAAATCCTTTGAAAAAAAGTGCTTTAAAAACCTCGATGAATTTTGAATCATTAAAAAGCAGGTCCTGAGAAAATGGGACATCTTCCAAGGGTCGGCTAGGAATTTAGAACCGCTAAAAAAGGGAGATTAAGAAAATCGGATATCAGGGAGGTAGGATCTCTTTCTCTCGACATTTAAGGTTTGTCTTACAACAGTAGCTACCTAATACAATCAGGCAAGGAGAAGTCCAGAGTTGTTGGGAGTCCACGCTTGACCGTTGGGTCGAGTGGACTTCCTCTCCGGCGAGAGAGAGAGAGAGAGAGAGAGAGAGAGAGAGAGAGAGAGAGAGAGAGAAGGAGCCCTCCAGGAGTGCAACGATATTGCATTATTATTTATTAATTCGGACCATACGAGATGTGTATCTGCGTGTGGGGCACGTTGCCTCCGTACACTCTTTCTGCAACAAAACTCCCTCCGCATATAAGTATACCAACTTTAATGGCATACGCTCGGTGGAGGAGAGTTCGTAACGTAGAGCGAGGATCACGACTCTCTTATCTTTCAGTAGAGAGAGAAAGAGAGAGACAGAGAGAGAGGGCTCGGTGCATTGCAGCCTCCGGATGTATGCCAGCTTAAGTATCCCTAGACCACGCGGTCAGCTGGACTCTCAGTGGTTCTCCGAGCCAAAACTTCAGCCACGAGAAAAAATTCTTATCGTTGAGCTTTTGAAGCCCTGTCAAGCACAAAGTTCGAGGGAAGCTTTGCCAAATGTGAAGCATCAAGAAGACACTCGGCGAGGCTGATTGAAGGCAATGAAACTGTGTCATATTGGGTATTTGCTGAAAAGCTTCCTCATAAAAGCTGAAGTGGATTCCACGGCTTTTTGAAGTTCGAGAAAAGAAGCTTCAGCCTTTTTCACGCCAACTTCGCTCAAACAGATAGATAGGTGGACAAAGTTGCCAAAAATGATGGCAAACCTATCAGCTTCATGGGTCTGCACAAGATTGAGGCTCGAAAAACAGGTCGACGTTTAATATTTTTTTCTGATGGGAGTATTGGGATGACGAGGTCGGGTTTTTACACACAATCAATACATAGTCTTGCCAAGTTTGAGTTATTTTTTTAATTGCCAAATATTGATAAACAATGGAGGTAATATTGTTTGAAAAAAGGGCCGCCGTTGCCTATCGCCGTCGCCTATCGGTGTACGTAGGTGGCTCTGGCAACTAGGGTCTTTTGAATAGAATTCTTTTTTAATTTATAGAATAATTAGACTTTCGTATGACCGAAGACTTTTTTGAAATTACGAAAATTACGGAAATGGCACGCTGTAGTAAAAAAAGTTCGATTTTTTACAAAAAAAAGAATTTAATAATTCGTTGTTCACAAAAGGACGAAGATGAAAAAAAAATCTTCCGGCCAGACGATAGAAAATTATACCCTCTTCGAATTTTGATTTCGAAGATTTTAATATACGACTTACACAGTTTCGCAAAACGGAGTTTCTGGAAAAAGAACAGGTACGAAAAGAGGGTAAATCGCAGCAAGGCGGCTCGCCTTAACGCAGTGGGCGATCTAACCCTTCTGAAAAATCGTCATAACTCGGTCAATTTTTGGAACTTTTACAAAGTCTATGTTGCAAATTGATGTTAAAGCCCTACGCTATGAAACTACGCAATAAGAGAATCGTATTCTAGGAATCTCAAGCTTATGCGGACCTCTGAATTGTACCCAAAAGAAATTTGAACTTTCTTAGGCAGAACCCAACAAGAGAAAATAAAATGAAAAAGGTCTAAAGCAAGCAGGGTTGCAAATAATGCATTACTTTTTGTAGCGCTTTCAGTACTTATTATCAGAGTTGTGCATAATGCATTATTTTGATAGTGCATTACTGTATACATTACAAATTACAAAATTAATGTGTAATGGATATATGTTCCATTACAAATTACAAAAGTAATGTGTAATGGATATACGTTCCATTATAAATTACAAAAGTAATGTGTAATGGACATATGTTCCATTACAAATGACAAAAGTAATGTGTAATGGATGTGTGTTCCATTACAAATAAGAAAAGTAATGTGCAATAAATGCATGTTCCGTTACAAATTACAAAAAGTAATGTGTAATGGTTGTATGATCCATTACAAATTTCAAAAGGTAATGTGTAATGGACGCATGTTCCATTACAAATTGAAAAAGTAATGTATGATTAATGAGTGCTTCATTACAAAATACAATTACAATAAGGTAATTCGTAGCGGAGAATATTCCATCACAAATAGAAAAATTGCCGTGCTCACATTAGAAATTTGCACATTGCTATCTCATTATTTTATTTCGCTAATTGCAATTTGTTTTAAGTAAATTCGTTTTTCTTCTGCATAAAACTCGACAACACAAAAAAAAGGTTTATACAAGCCAGATTTGTATCATCAAAAAAAATTACTTCTCAATACAAAGTCATGATCTCCCATACTTTTATGTGCACTCTTTCAGAATCCGGGGTCAAAATTGAGTTTTGTGCATTAGAAAAATAAATATGGCCGTTAAAAAAACCTCGTGTTACAATTATAACGACAGAAGCGAGAAAAAGATCGAGAGAGAAAGAGAAAAAAGTGGCTAAGATGATGTTTCATGTATCTCACGAATCCGCAGAATAGGCGGAAGAAATTATACTTAACACAATTATAAGCATTCTAATAAAATATACGTAACCTAGCTAATAATAAAAGATGTAAATAATAATATAAGTAATATAACAAAAATGAATACAAGTTACTGAAACAAAACATGTCGCTTTATATAGTTTCTGCATGATATACCTATTTTATTATTTCAGATAACTATATAGATCGTTTGAAATTTATAACTCCTTGAATGGATTGTTCAGTAGACCAAACAATTTCGATCTATTTGAATTTGAAGTGGAGTTTTATAAGTTTGCAACGCGTAATCTGTTACACGTTGCTTTTATAATCGATATCCATTATCAATTGATAATAATAATAGTAACTGCTCTTTGCATTTATTCATGGTATATTACTATTTCAATGCTCAATGAGGCACGCATTCATTACACATAATTTTTGCTTTTTTAAAGAGGAAGCTTTGTGATAAAAAGAATTTGTTTTCCAGTTTTCAATGTTAATGCTCGAAAAATTCTTATATATCTCAAAACTTCGAAAAATCATGCGAGACAATATATCATATCAGATCAATTTCAATATGCAGTTTTTTTCATTATTTGTAACCAGCTTTTGCTTGCAACTTCGTCCATGTCTTTAAAAGTATCGACTTTTTCATGTAGATAGCTTTGTCTGTGTAAAACAGCAAGGTGAAAGTAATGTGCGAACTTCTAATTTGAACGTTTTTCGTCTGCATTATTGAGTTTCAAGCAAAAAAAAATGAATTAGTCTTGAAAGAACTTTTAGTGAGCGAAATTAAATAATAAGACAGCAACTTTTAGCAAATGTGCAAATTTCTAATGCAAGCACGGCAATTTTGTTATGTGTAATGGAATATTTTCCACTACAGATTACTTTTTATCAATTGTAATTTGTAATCGAACATGCATCCATTACAAATTACTTTTTAAAATTTGTAATGGAACGTGCATCCATTACTCATTACTTTTTGAAATTTGTAATGGATCATGCAACCATTGCACATTACTTTTTGAAATTTGTAATGGATCATGCAACCATTACACACTACTTTTTAAACTTTGTAATGGATCATGCAACCATTACACATTACTTTTTGAAATTTGTAATGGCACATGCATTCATTGCACGTTACTTTTCTCATTTGTAATGAAACACACATCCATTACACATTACTTTTGTAATTTGTAATGGAGAACTTATCCAATACACATTATTTAAAGTAATGAGTAATGCATTATTTTAAAATTACTATTTTCACAACTCTGCTTATTATGTTACATTTTGTATTGAAAAAAAATTACATCACCCATTAAATTACATTCAGTAATGTAAAAAATTTCCATTACTCATTAAATTAAATTTCGTAATGTGAAATATTTTCATTACAAAATGTAATGTAATGAGTAATGGAGATTTTTTACATTACACTAGTAATGTGAACAAATTCCATTGCTCACTACCTTATATTTTGTAATGTAGAAAAATTCCATTACTCATTACATTAAATGTTATTATGTGAAAAAATTACGTTACACTTTGTAATGTAAGAAAATTCTATTACCCATTACATTGGATTTTGTATTGTAAAAAATGTCCATTACCCATTGCAATGTAATGTGTAATGGACTCATGACATTAAATTTTATAATGTGAAAAAATTTTGTTACACTTTGCAATGTAAAAAAATTCTATTACCCATTACATTCCTTTTTGTAATGAAAATTTCATATTACAAAATTCAATGTAATGAGTAATGGATTTTTTTTACATTACTGAATGTAATGTAATGGGTAATGAAATATTTTTTCATTACCCATTAAAAAAGTAATGAATAATGCATTACTTTTTCATTACAAATTTTGCAACCCTGATAGCAAGACGGAGCAACAGGAACACCCTACAAAATTATCCACTAAAAAAATGACTTCCGCTTACTAAATCGAGAACCCAAAAAAATATTTTTCAATTTCTCAAATTCAGGTGATTTTTTTTTTTCACCGCGTACGAGGATTCACCATAAAGCCCTAACCTTCCGAATTTTTGGCATCTCGTCATAAATCACAATGGCGCTCAACAAAGAGATCATCTTCTATAATTTTTCTCTCGACTAACATCGTCCATCTTCATTCCGAAGTTTCAACGTTGGGGGTAGCGAGTTCTTATGTGAGGACCCGATGGCCGACGGGGACAGGACGCGGGGAGAATCCTCGTTGAAGTTTCGCGCGAGGAGCTCGACAATCTCGTGGGATCTCGAACTGACCTCTCATGGTTTCTCCAACGAGGAGGGGCCACATGCTGCATCCTTGGCTACCGTTCCTCGGTGATTGCCATGATAATTCGTGGGCCCCGATCTTTCTACGTACATATAAGAGAAATCTAGATTTCTCGTTTCAATACCCATTCGAATCACCCCCATGGATGGTCTACGAACTTTTTTACTTTTTGACAAAAAACCATTTTTTTATTTCTCTCTTTTGTGTATGTACTTTCCTAGCGTTTTTTTTTATAATTGTGGTATCGTTATGAAGTGCACTGTTAAGCAATAAATAAATGACGAACTGAACATCAACCTTAGATTGATGCAGAAGATGCCTTCGATTTTGATCAAAAGTTTGAAAAACAATTTTGAGAGTATCAACCAATAAAGTTCAGATGATGAAGAAAAATATGGGCAGCTGTGCTGGAGATAACATACTTTTTATTTTATAATAGATATTAAAATACATGACGACGTATGAATTCAAAGCCAAGCGTATATCCATAAAGATTTATTATTATAATGAAGTAGAATCAGTTTCAGGACATTAGTTACTTAAGGCGTTACCCCCACTTGTAGCGCAAAAAAAGGCCTTTTCATGAATTTTTTTAAAGAAAATTACAAAACTTTTTTAATCGATCAATATACCATCTTAAAGAACACATCTTGAAGAACTTTCAGTAATTTTTTTATTGAAAAATATTACATTGTTTAGTGGCAAATGGCCGTCAATGAAATAATGTTTTTATATACACGGTTTGCGGTGACCAACATTGCGGCGAAGTGGATCATCGGAAAAAAAAATGCGGATGGATTTAGTGAAATATAAGTATAAACTAGTCTTTAATCGAAGGATTTTAAAAAATATTCATTTTTCACAAAATGGCGGACAGTCAAAGTTAATGGTTCGATTTTAACGAAAAAAAACGGCCGTTTTTTGGCTATAAAACGGCCATTTTTTTCGAAAAAAAAAATCGAACGATTAAAGACTACATTTTTATGTATTAAATAAGCCTGCAAAATTTCAAGAAGATCGGTTCATTAGTGTTCGAGTAATCTTGGTCACCGACTTCAGAAATGCCATTTTGAGAAAAACGCGTTTAAAGTTTCAATTTCGGTTTACACGAAGAAAATATTTTTTTTTGTAAACTTACATAGAGTCATCTATTCCGGGCCCATACTTCTGTATGGGCCCGGATACTTATACTTCAAAAAAATGCAATAAAAAAAAAAACGATTTTTTCAAAATCGCAAGTGGGGGTAATCCCTTAAGGGGAGATATACACCTAGGAGCAGGGAAAAGGTCATTTTTGTGTTTTTTTTTCAAGGAAAACTATTTGAAATTTCGGATTGGGGTTTTAATTATCTAAAAGTATATACATTCAAAAATATGTTTAATTTTTTTTATTTAAAAATATCAAAAATATACAAGGATATTGTATAAGCCTTGGAGCGTCGTAAAAAAATCTGCGTATACGGTACCCACTGGCGTTTCTTCAAAAATCATCTGAAAAAAACCAAAAAGATTATTAAATTAGATACTATAATCTAGTACTCGTCATAGCCGATTTTGAAAATATCGATTTATGACAAAATGGCGGACGTTTGAACATAAATAGTGACTTTTGGGCAAAAAATTGGTTATTATTTTGCCTATAAAAGAAAAACTAAGTAACGGAAAAAAAATCCTATGACAAGTACTAGATAATGGTGTATAGAATAACCACAAAAAACCTCAAGGCAATCGGTTCATTGGTTTTCGAGAAATTTTGGGTACCGATTTGAAAAACGTGGTTTTGAGAAAAACGCGTTTGAAAATTTGGGAATGAATAAATCATGAAATCTGTCAACTTACATGAAATCATCGATACCAGGCCCATAGTGTAGGTCTTCTACGGTCGACGGAATGTTCATAGCTTCTGAATCCTCGACCCCGACCATCTAGGTGTATATCTCTCCTTAAGTGTCCGCCGTCGATGTTGTTGAAACTCATATATGTGATAAAGCATTGAAAACTATTAGACACGTATTGTTTTTTATCGGCGGAAAAACGCTTTTAAGGTGAGAAACGACCTCCCAAAGAAAGGCGTGTCAGCCCTCAATTTAGATTTTTTTAAAATACTTCTATAGAGGATTTTTCGTCGCTTTACATTAAAAGAATTTTGGTATTTTGTGTCATTCACATCGGTGGACTGCTCGTGGGTGAAGCTGCAAAACCACCCCTCAAAACGCCTTTCTTTGAGGGGTGGTTTCCCCCCTTAAAACCGTTTTTCCGCAGTTAAAAAAAATACATGTCTAATAGTTTGCAATGCTTTATCACATGTGTGAGTTTCAACTAAATCGAAGGCGGAAACTCAAATGATGTTCATTGCAAGATGACATATGTGTGTCATCTTGTACAAGTCGACCGAATTATGGCCAGATACATTAATTTCTGGGTTGAAGGTTATAGCAACCAATATTTACTGGAACATTATTATAGTAACGATGAAGTGCCTGCGGCACGTTAAAATGTTCGGATGCTAAAAGCCAAACCATTCTATTCTTCTTTACAGCTTCAATGGTCCTGGTCACATGGTCTTGTGACCAGCTCTAACGAGTTGAAATTCATTGATAGTAGCCAACCATCCTATAACGATAAGCGAAAAAATCTCATTTTATATCTGGTTTTATACCCAGCAGGGTAAGATGACATGTTGTGTCATCTGGCATGTCAACACCGACGTCTGGTATGTCAACTTACCCATAAGTGAATGCAGATTTTGTTTGCTTGTTGTGACATAAACTTATGAAGTTAGAATATCCGTTGTGAAGTACATTCATTTGTGAAGTACGCCATTCTGTGATTTTTTTTGGCGGAAAGGTTTCGTACAACGAGAACTACATTTACAGAGATTATAAAACTTTTCCACTTTTATTTTTCAGACCACTAATTGTCAAGTTATCGATCCGGAATAAGGTGGTTAACCTTTAATTTTTTTAAAATAAAATTCACACATCAATAATTTCAATGTATGCTTAATAACTCACCTTTTTTCCAAATCCCACATAAATAATCTAGCAGACAAAAAAAAATAGGAAAAAGGACCTTTTTGGCTCGTCACAGTGGTGTCCTTCCTCAAAAACTTCCGAGAGGAAAGTACATCCACAGAAGAGAGAAAAAGAAAGAGAGAAAGTAAAAACCTAAGTTACAGGAAAGCTCGGAAAGAAAAATAAAAAATCCTTTTTGTTCGAAAACTAAAAAAGAAAGTAGACCATACGTGGGGGTGATTCGTATACGTATTGATACGATTAATAGATATTGATGGATTTTCCTTTTGGACGTCACATTTTGCACCACCCTGTATACATACCTGTCCTTTTTTTCTTCGTTAACTCCCCCCCCCTCTCTCTCTCTCTTTCGCCGACGAGACGACACATCACATACGACATAAATCATCCCTCAATGCCGCGGAAATAAATGATGAATAATTGATCGTTGATTCCAAAGTGACAGGACGTGCGGTGGTGACCGTCCTTAAAAGTCGTTCTCTCCTGCTGCATCGACCAGGGTACGCACGAGGCTCGTGCGCTTACCGATGTCCCATTCGAAGATCCGTACGGAGTATTTCCCCGGATACTTTTGGAGAACATTGCTTGGGTGTGTGTGTACGTGTGTGACGAGCAGTGAGAAAGCGAAGTAAGGTACGGAGGGACATCCGCGACGCTAACGTGACAAGAGAGGACAGTAATGGGAGAAACGATATACACACGTATCTCCGTCTACATATATATAAGAACAATGCAGAAAAATCATGATCAGAAAAGCAACAGAAAATTTTGCTTGGATTTGTACGGGTTTATTTATGCTGATGCGTGGTATAAGGAAGAAGGGAGAAAATATATATATATACATACATACATACATACATATATATATATATATATATACAGTACCGGACAAAAAAAAGTACGTACCCAAGATTTATATATTCTCATCAGGGACAACAAAGCGATTTTCTCCCAACGAAGCTTAGGAAGGCAAACGGAATGTAAACGTATAGATGTGACGATTTTTCGGCCAGCTGTCGATTTTCTGTGTTCAAGTATGGTAGCAACAAATCCGCGATGCCGAAAGTTGCAATTCAAGTACGAGAACTGGTAATTAAAGACCAAAAAAAAAGTTTCTCCAAAAGAGAAATTGGTCGAAAGTATGACATAAGTGAAGGTGCAGTGAGAAGAATATGCGAGAAGTGCAAGGAATCAGGGTATAGTCGGTGATCAAAATGGACGAGATAAAAAAAGAAAAACAACTGCATTGGACGATCGCAAAATTATCAGGGATGTAAAGAAAAATCCGACGATTACTAGCCGTGTGATTCTCGAAAATACAGGCCTGAACATTTCCGACCGAACAGCCCGTAGGAGACTTCGAGAAGCAGGCTTAAAAAATTGTTTTGCGCAACGTCGCCTCCTGATTCGCAAAGCAAATCAAATCAAGCGCCTCGAGTTTGCAAAAAAATACGTGAATAGGCCGAGTTCGTTTTGGAAAAATTTGCTTGATGTGACGAGGGCAAGTTTGACTTATTTGGGAATAAACGACGATCACGCGTTTGGATTGAGCCGGGAGAACAGCTTCTTGAAAAAAATATTCAAAAGACTGTCAAACACGGAGGGGGAAGTGTTTTAGTGTGGGGGTGTTTGGCATGGTCAGGAGTGGGAAACTTGGTTCCAATCAACGGTATTATGACCACCGATGTTTACAATCATATCATAAACGAAAATCATCGGCCTTTTTCCGTTCTTCGCAGATCAAACTTTTGGATTGGACAGCACAATCGCCAGATTTAAATCCTATAGAAAATCTGTGGTCTACTTTGGACCAAAATGCTTATAAGGGCGACGTAACAAACAAAGAAAAGCCTTTTGATGCTTTGCGGGAGACGTGGGACAATATCGACGAACAGCAAATTCACAATCTGGTAGAAAGTATGCCTTGGCGTTTACAGGCTGTTATCGAAACAAAAGGTGATCACAAAAAATATTAGATGCGCGATGTGATGACATTTTTTTTCTTTCGGTGCGTACTTTTTTTTGTCCAGCCTGAAAGTGGCATCCTACGCGTTGAAATTGTTTTCATTCAGCTTTCGAATATTTTTTATGATGTTTCAGTGAAAATGTAAACGTGAACTTATAAAGTATCTTAAAACAGCTGTGGAAGTACTCCATTAACTATTTTCGTAAGAATAATTGCACCAATATTGAACAGTGCGTACTTTTTTGTCCGGTACTATATATATATATATATATATATATATATATATATATACATGAAGTATTCCACGTGATTCCGGTGGACTTTTTCTCTGTCCCCCGCTAATTCGATTAATTTTTTTTTAATCTGATTTCATTGACTCTAAAAGACACCCTGAATTTTTTTACATTTTTCGAAACAACCCTTAGTCAACGAAAAATGTTTTTCTCCGAAAAAAAACGACCCGATTTAAAAATCTGAAGAAATTCCCAAAAATGCGCGATTATATGTAAACATTTTCAAGCTATCACCCGCAGTGGAAGTATAATTTTTTCTCTGCTTTCTGAGCAATTAACGTTAAAAAAATCCGAAAAATTGACCGCTAACTGTTCAAGGTCAATGATTGGCGATTTGGTTATTCAAAAATGGTGAAAAAAATTTATTGTGGGTATCAAAATATTTAAGTATCCGCCCGAAGTAAGCGGTTCTTGAATTTTTCGGAATTTTTTAACGTTAACCGCTCAGAAAGCACATAAAAAATCATACTCCCACTGCGGGTGATAGCTTGAACATTTTTACATATAATCACGCCATTTTGGGATTTTTTTCAGATTTTTAAATCGTGGCGTTTTTTTGGAGAAAAATTGTTTTCTTTGACTAAAGGATGTTTCGAAAAATGTAAAAAAATCGAGGTGTCTTTTAGAGTCGATGGAATCAGATTGAAAAAAATTAATCGAATTGGTGGGGGTTGGGGAAAAAGTCCACCGGATTCACGTGGAATACCTCATATATATATAGTTATGTTTGTTACACAATTCCTGACACAATTCCCAGGCTCTTCCTCATCCGACGCAACCCCATGAATAATTCCATACAAACCCAAAGAAACCCAAACAATATTTTCTGCTGCTACCTTTTTCCAATTATTTTTCTTTTCAGTAGGTATTGCTCACCACAACTTATTAATTAAAAAAAATCTTTTTCGAGAAAGATGAACAGCCAGAGAAGCAGAGAGAGAGAGAGAGAGAGAGAGAGAGAGAGAGAGAGAGAGAGAGAGAGAGAGAGAGAGAGAGAAAGGAAGAAAACGAGAATAAGAGAAAGAGGTATGTAACCAGAAAAAGGGAAAAAGACAGAGAGAAAGAGCAAGAGAATCTCGTTCGAGATTCCCGAGCGTGTAACTTTAAACTCGCTCGTAACTTAAGACTGAACGTCGCGAGAGAGGAGCCGGGCGAAAGCTCGGACGGAAAAGGAGCAAAGGAGATGGTGGCACAGCCGTGTGTGGAGAAGCTTACCAGGGAACACGTAATTGCGCGTATGCACGTTCCCATATAGCCGAGAGGAGAGTATGCTCACAATGCATAATAACGTACATGCTCGAGTTGTTGCCTCATACGTATATCTATCTATATATATTTATATAATAATAATAATGATCGTAATGGTAAATGATAATGACACATCTCCACTAATAATAAAACTGTAGGGTCCGTATGTTTGTTCGCTCATAACTCGAGAACTACTGATCCGAATTCTATAAATCTTTCACAGAAACATAGCTCGAAGTGTGGAATAGGATTTAGGCTATTGGGCATTGCGCTATGTAGTTAATTACAATTACGATTTAAAAAAGAATTCTAAGATCATATTTATGAAAAGGGACGAGGGCAAACGCGTAAAGAAACGAACGAACAAAGAAAAATTGAATAACCATGAGTTCTGTGTAATTTTTTTCATTTTCATCGATGGTCTTTGCAGTTCGTGTTTTGAATGAGCAATATACAGGGTGTTTGGCGCATGGACGGAAATATTTTTTGGAGGATTGGGGGGGGGGGGGTAGTCAAAAGTAAATTTTGACAGTTCAACACTGTAATGTAAATGTAATAAAACTTGTAATTTGACAATTGGTTAATCTGTGTTATGCACGATGAATGCGCCAGTTATATCGACAGAGTTTATGTAGACACACAAATAAAAGTTCATCCATAAAAGAAGTTTGAAAAAAAAAATGTGTAGAAAATATAAAAAAAATCAGTCACATACACAAGAACGTACCTTTTTGTAAATAATTCTCTGTTTTTTATAATTTCTTGAATTATGTCGCGCAAATTTCGATGTCCGCGTCCCATCAACCACGCACTACTAACTGGCAATCCTTTGTGTCGTGGCATGGTGCCTCACCTCGTGCCTCATTTGCGTACAGTATAAAAATCAGTGATCGCATTTAAATTTTACAGTTGAATATTTTTACTGAAATCACTGATGTATTCACAATACCGAACTGTAAATAAGCCAGTGTAACTGTAAAAATCTCAGAGTGCACAGATTACGTCACGAACTGACGAAAGAAGAGTAAAACTACCGTGCCACACTGCAGAATTCAATTAATCACTCTGTACTCAATACAGTGTACATTGTAACCCTTGCAGTTTGCGTGCAGCATAAAAATCAATGATCTCATGTGAATTTTACAGTTGAATATTTTTACTGAAAACACTGATGCATTCACAATACCGAACTGTAAATAAGCCAGTGTAACTGTAAAAATCTCAGTGTGTACAGGAAAATTCGTCATTTTTGTAGGACAGGATTTGGATTACTCTGTTTTACTGTAAAATGAAATATGACACCCTGTTTTTTATGCTGTTTATACTGTGATTTTCGCTGTTTATTTCTTTCCGTGTAATTATTTACTCTAGTGACTTTTCCGAAAAATGAGTCTACGTTTTTTTTCGGCTATTTTCTCATTAATTGGGATATAAATGATGATATATACGGAGCAAGCTGAAATCCACCCCTCCCACTTCATAAAAAGTTATGGAACTTCGAAATTGGCGGAAACACGTGATAAAATAGGGATAGCGAGTTTTGTACATTTTGTACATTTGATTTTCGTACATTTGAAATGTATACATTACAGGAAAATAAAAACATACGCTGCTCGTGTATTTATGAACTCGAAAAGGTTTTTTGTTAATGAAAAATTTGTAAATGAAAAATTTCAGCTTCCCCTGACTGAATGTCATCATTTATAACCCAACTAATGAGAAAATGGTAAAAAATAAATTTCAACTCATTTTTCGGAAAAGTCACTAAAGTAAATAATTACCCTTTTTTACCCTTAGACCCCATTTCCTACGTGTCGCGGTAATTAAGATATGATTTTTTCGTTTTTTTAATTGCCCGAAATTTCGCCTTTAAATCGTCATAACGTTTTTGTTTGTGGTTGTAATAGCACGAAATAACTTTTGTTGTATTTTGCAATGGATGTTTGTTATAAATAAATAATTATTTATTACGATTGGTTTCAGGGAAATGACTCATGAGCTTCCAAAGTCTTAAATGCGTAAATGTATGAAAAATGTCAACTTCTAAATTCCTGATAAAAAAAAAACTAAAAGCTATTTGGAACTTAGCTTTGTTTTCAAAAGTTCTCTAGTTTATACCCTTCTCAACGGTGTACTACATGTCAGAGAAATCATTCATTATGTGGTAAAAATAAAGAGAATATTTTTTTTTTATAATGCATTTAGGAGTTGAAATTTTTCATACTTTTTTACCTGTTTTAAGACTGGAAGCTCAAGAGTCATTTTCTTGAAACCAATTGTATCAAATAATGTTTTATTTATAATAAACATATATTGCAGAATAGAACAAAACTTATTTCGTGCTGTTACAACAACATGTAAAAAATTTATGACGATTCAAAGGCGAAATTTCGAGTGATAAAAAAAACGAGAAATAATCATTTCTCAATCACCGTGACACTTAGGATATAGGGTCTAGGGGTAAAAAAATAGCAAATGAGCCCCTATCCCCCAAAAAAATGTGCCGGTCCATGCGCGAAACACCCTGTATATGAAAAACGAAAAAAAATAAAACGAAAGACCAAGTTTACGAATTACTGGACTTTTGTCTTTGGTTTAAAGTTTTTTTTTACATTTTTACAATTTTTTACACATAATTACAAACAATGAGATATGCTTTGTCAGTGAATCGCTATGTCTCCATATAATAAAATTTAAGAGGTGCTTTGTCTGTAATTTTTTTTTTTTTTGAAATTTCCGTACAGGCTGTTTATATCAACTAAATTAATTAGAAGTGGAGAAGGGAAAGGGGAGAAAGAGGTTTTTGGAGGTAAGAATCGCACATAGTGAGGTAGTACAGACCCTTCTTAATATTTTATGTCAGATGTTCCACAATCCCAACAAATATTGAAAAAAAATATACAGAATTGAGGAGGTAGTTTCGCCATCGATAAGATTTCAACGCAAGCAAAGCCGATTGCATCCAAATAGGATATATATATAAAAAATTCGCTTTTTCCATGTACTCAATTTAATGTTTTTCAACGTAGTTTTATCATTATTGAACGCAATTATTTTTCTTCTAGTGATATAATTTTCAGTGCGTAGATATTAAATTGTTCAGAAAACGGGTCTTGGATCGTGCTTTTCCTAAAGCACGAAAAAACGTATTTAAGAATAATTGTTTTTCAAATATACTTAAAAAAATGTGTTCTTTAAATATTAAAAATAATGTTTTTTTTCAATTGTATAACAAACACTTTTTTCAATTATTTTAGCAGACGTATTTTTTTTAATTGATAAAAACAACGAGTGTATCAATTGAACCCAAAAGTGAAGAGTGAATAAAGCAAGCTAGGAAAAAAAACAATAAATGCTGGTGATAAGAGATCAATTAAACGAAAAAACAATCAGAAACAACCGGAAGAACGCAGGACTCGTAACAATTTTAAATATATTGAATAAAAGAATTGTTTCTTTCCCGAATCCCGCGAATTCTTTCAAAATCGTCTTTTACTCTCGCCTCACACGTATTTCTGTTTGGGTTTTTGTTCAACATATATATTTTTTTTAACATGGTTTTCACAATAACTCTGACACGCAGCCCCCAATACGACATGAGGGGGCCCGATTGAAATTTCGAACGTTGAATCATCAGAACACTCAAAACGAAGTTCTAAAAGTTTCAAAATTTTGAATAAATCGACGAATTATTTCAATAATTTTTTTTATTAAGAACTGATTCTACGTCAATTTTGAAATTTGTCTAGAAAATGTTAGAGGTTCTACATTATTTACAGTCAACTTTGTAGACTTTCGCTGGCATAATCTTGACGAACCTTGTAATTTCGGAATATGAAAAATAGGCATTTTAATCCGTCGGCCCATTCAAAGTTCGGAATTTCAACCCGGCCCTCATGTCAAGTTCATGCCAGCGAAAGTCCACACAGTTGGCTGTAAATAATGTAGAACGTATAACATTGTCGAGACAAATTTCAAAATTGACGCAAAATCACTTCCTAATAAAAAAAAAAAATTTTGCAATAAGTCGTCCATTTATTGAAAATTTTGAAACTTCAAAATTTCCATAACGGAATTATTTTGACGGTGTCAAGATTTTCGGAGTTTTGGTCTTTCGTGTAAAATTCTTTCGGAGTTTTGAGCGTTCTGACCATTCAAAGTTCGGAATTTCAACCGGCCTCATCTTGAAATTCGGAATTTTAAACCGTCGGAGCATTTAAAGTTCGGAATTTCAACCCGGCCCCGACATGAGGTCAAAATCCATGCCGGACATCCACGCGAACCAAATTTCCGACATACACCCGAGCGAAGCTGCGAGCAAACGCGAGTACAGCATTTACAATACCGCAGTACAGTCTCAAGGTCCAAATAGGTGGCACAAAGAAAGAACCACGTACGGTACAATGAGATCGCAAAGTACGAGCCTGGAATTCATCGTGTCTTCCATCTTTGGGTCGCGCTCGTAGCCGACGGAATCTTTTTGATTCGATATCCTTGTATAATTGCATTTCTCTATCGACGTCCCAGATATCTCGCCTGGCTCGCGACATTAAACCGTATAGCTGCTGTAAGGATGGCCCGTACGTGACATTATTTTCTACGACGATACTGAGACGAAAAAAAAGACGGAAAAAAGAAGCAATAATCGATTATTGTGCATCTATGTATGTATGTATATGGCAGGGAACAACTTGTGGATGGGAAACAATCATCCGTATCGAATCTAAGCGGATGTATCGGCGCTGCTTCTCATCCTAAGCCACGCCTGTTGAATCATACACTTCTTGCCGGTCTTCGTCTTTTCTACTCCCCGGGCGCAAGGCAAGACCGAGAAGGAACAACGGGCGTTGCATGTACAGGGTGTCCCTACCGAATGGAACGACCGGAAAATCTCGAGAACGATAGTTAACGATGGCATTTAATTTTTCAAAGACAATTTTTCAATGTATATGTTTGTTTATTATCCAAGAATGTAGTGGGATCCATGAGCAATCCGAGGGAAAAAAAACTTTGTCTCTAGCTTGAAAATTGCCAGAGTTACGGCACTTTGGAGCTATCTTGACAGCTGTCAAGTCTGGTCTGCCAATTGTACGAAGCGATGCGCGTGTCGCTAAGAGATGTCACTGTGACGCAGACCTGCCGGCAACGTTTGTGCGGTACACACGGCTAACAGTTACGCGCGGTCAATTGACAGCTGTCATGCCAGCTTCGAAGTGGCTTAACTCCGCCAATTTTCAAGCTAGAGACGAAATTTTTTTTTTGTTTTTCTCGTCTTTGAACGCGCAGTAAGTGGAGATGGTAAAAATGTAGGATTGCCGTGGGAAAACGTTGTTGTTGGAAAACAAGGGCGCTATCGCAGGATCCTTACCCCTCTTCGGGGGCGAACAGGTCTTAAGATATTGCTCGTATCGCGGTTGAAATCTTGACACCCCGTATATTCATTTGAAAGTATATATTTGTAATAAGATAACGAGGAAGGAAATGAAAGAGAGAGCGAGAGAGGGAGAG
This sequence comes from Ophion slaviceki, assembly GCA_944452715.1. NCBI lineage: Eukaryota > Metazoa > Arthropoda > Insecta > Hymenoptera > Ichneumonidae > Ophion > Ophion slaviceki. The sequence goes on along the minus strand of OX101786.1, from coordinate 2,475,168 downwards.
AGAGTGGAAGAATGACTACGCGGAAACTACCTCGTCTTTCATGATCGTTAGAAGAAGAGTAAGAACTGAGGAGTATCGAAGGATAAACGAAACGAAGGCTTCTTCTTGTTTTGCTGCATCCCCTTGTCTATTCCTCTTCTTGTCTTCGCTCCCTCTCCCTCCCTATCTCTCTCCCTCTAGGATCTCTTCAACATCGAGTCATTTCGCTCCGCACGACGCAATTTTTCTCGTTCTTTTCACTACCGTTCCGCGCCTCTCTCTGTCTGTCTCTCTCCTACACCCTTCCTCCCCCTCTCCTCACCGCCCTCGCCAGCTTCGGAAAAATTCTTCATGTACGCTTTTTCTCTTATCGGACTTTTAATTCGACAAGACGAGCTGCACGAGATAGAGAAATAGAGGGAAAAAGCTGTACAGAGAAAAAGAGAGGGAGAGAGAGAAAGCGAGAGGGAGAGCAACAGAAAGAGAGAGATGGAGAGGGGCGAGGAGGTGGATAAAGAGTAAAGTCGCAGTACGATGATGAGTACGAGACCTCGGCTAATAGGAAATTCGTGACTCGTGACTTTCATGCCTGCCTCACGATCGTCATTATCGTTGTTGTTATCGCGCTCGGATAAATTTGTTATTATTGTTGCTAAGATCGCGTGAAAATTAATTAATCCGCGCTCCTGAGATTCGTATCGACGATGATCGTCGACTTGTCGCGTTTTTTCCCCTTTTTTCTTCCTGTCACCACACCCGTCCTCGAGCACGAAGTCGCCCCCTTAAAGCTTCATCTGCAAGCCCGAGACTCACTTCGACCCAAGACAGTGCGAGAATATAACATTCGCAAATGTAAGCAGATTGTGAAATTATAGAAAAAAAAATCGGTATGTTTCATTGCACTTCAGAGGTCATGTCACGTGTCAAATTTGGTTTTGTACTTTTTGAACTATTTTTTTATTAACAATGTCGACGATAATGATAATAATGGTTCTCCATAGTAATTATGACAGATGAGTAGATTTATTACTGTTGTCAATGTTCTTGTGATGGCAACAATAATTATTGGCATACCACCCGAATTATTACGAGACCGAACAGTAGCAATTATCGTTATTGACATAATTGTCTTTATTCTTGGACGGCCAGAATTATTATTGTTATACCATAATATTTATCATTATCGCTGTCAGCATTCTCGTTCCCTCATGACAATGATAATAATAATTTTAATAATAATAAAATTATTTCAATAATAATTACAGTTAATAATAATACTATATTTATTTTTATTATAATTAACTACTTTTAACTATTAACTATTAACTATTTTGATTATAATTTCAACTATTAATTCATTTCAATTGTTATAACCCCAAATTATTATCATTATTACTAGCAGTTGTTCATTTTCCAGATATGCTCTTTCCGGGTTTTGCAAAGTAACCCCTCCCACTCATAAATGAAATAATTGTTATTACTATTATGATCACTACTCTTTCCGCTTTGTGACAATATCAATTATTCTCATCTCACTCCAATTGTTATGAATCCAGAGAATTATAATTATCATTGCTGTGACTATTGTTATCTCAAATATATACATATATTCACGAGATTGTGCATATGTACAAATTTGTATATATTAATACAGATATATGTATGTATATATACATTTTTTATTATTACGTTTCATATATTATTATTTTTATAATAATAATTTATTACATGTTTTATGAATCGAGATTATATATGTAAATATCTAATCGATTGAAAAATTATTCTACATTCTTATTTTATTTTTAATCTCATTTTGTTCTCACATTTTCGAGATTTATCGTTTAGATATTATGTATAACCGAGATAGCATTTCATATACATAAACTGAGATCATATATATATATATATATATATATATATATATATTTAAGCGCTGAAAAAAATTGTTTACGATAAATTATGATCAACAAAAATGCTCTCGAAATTATGGTCGTAACCAAAAAGAAATTAAATTTTTTATATATAAAAGTTTAGTCTTCCGCAAGGTTGCTTATTTCTTACTCTTTTTTACACCGTACGAGAAGTAAATAAATATAAAAGTATATATATTCGCGTGAATCCGTTCGCGACGAGAACTCAAAAAAGGCACACGCGCATCTAACAAAAGAATAAATCTCAATAATACCAACTCCATTTCACGATAACAAACTGATTGGGGGGGGGGGGGGGCTAGCACAAAATGCCCGAGAGGATGTTCAGTGAGAAACGAACTCCTTAGAATAAAGCAAAAGAAGAGAGAAAGGAAAACAAAAACGA
>OX101786.1:2407873-2470373 GCA_944452715.1 Ophion slaviceki | reverse complement strand
GCTTTCTTCGAGTTTTTTTTTTTTTTAGCGCAGACCTTCGTTTTTTCTCGGCTCTTTCTCTTCTTCACTCGCGCCGAGTACACGCGAGCCGGTGTGCGCGGATTGTGAGACGCGAAAAACTCGCGCTTGCGTCAGTGAAAAATAGCCAGCAACGAAGCTCATATATGAATATATATAGAGCGAGAGAGAGAGAGAGAGAGAGAGAGAGAGAGAGAGAGAGAGAGAGAGAGAAACGGATACACACATATGTACGTAATGTGATTTTTCCATAATTTATTTATTCAATAATTGTAATTATGCATTGGCAAATTGTCCGCTGCTAAAATATCTAGTGCATGAATGTTATTTTGTCTTGTCACATTTTTTTAACTTGACGCTTATCTTATCACGAAAAATTAAGTGCCAAGAAATTGATTTTGCAGCGTCGGAGAAACCCTTCAGCTTATTTTTGAAAACTACGAATCTTCGAAAATAATTTTTATATATATATATATAATAGAATATTTCTATAAATAAATATACTTGAATGTACAATACATACACGTGGATTTCAATTGCTACAATTGCATATTCAGCTACACTGAATACCCAATATGCTCGCGCACGGAAAACCCTGCATATACATCGATAAATATGTGATATAAAATAGAAATAATACATAACATTAAAATAATGTTATTTATTATTGTGAATAATACTTATGTATTGTGCACATATATATTAGGGTGCCCCAAATTTGGGCTCTATTTTTTTCCTTTTTCTCACCATCCAATTATCTTCTTTGAAGAACAAAAAAATTGTCGCAAAATCTGCGAGCGGTCAAAAAATATGTAGAGGTCGCTCAAGCCTCCCAAAAATTCAAATTTTCATTGAAAAATCGATTTTTTTTCGTTCACTTGTCACCCATGAATGTTACGCTTTATAATTTTTAAATTAACCTCGCGAAAGCTGTAGCCGTCGATGAATATTTAATAGTCGCTCAAGAGCTTCGAAGTTTCCAATTTTCGCCAATTTTTTTTACTTATCTCACTCATAAATTTGACGCTTTGTAAAATTTTCAAAACAATTAATCGTTTTTCTTTAGAAACAGATTGATTAAAGTTGCTCACACTACTAACCCATGAATTATAATCTTTGTTCTCACAAAATAATTCTTTAAAACTATTGACTGTAAACAAAATTATAGGTCCCCCGTTTTATCGGGTTAAAAGTGTGAGATAAATTTGAAAAAAATGATTAATTGTTTTGAAAAGTTTACAAAGTGTTACATTTGTGCACTCACATTTTTGTTTTCTCTTACTCACTAGAAGAGAAAATAATCGCAACTATTAGAAATTTCAAAGCTCTTGAGTGACCACTAAATATTTATTGGCCGGCTAGAGCTTTCGCGAGCTTCATTTTAAAATTATAAAGCGTAAAATTCATGGGTGAGAAGTAAACGAAAAAGAAATCGATTTTTTAATGAAAACTTGAATTTTTGGGCGGCTTGACCGAACCCTAAATATTTTTTGACCGCGCGAGGCTTTCGCGACAATTGTTTTGTTTTACTTTAAAAAAGATAATTGGGTGGTGAGAAAAAGAAAAAAAAATAGAACTCAAATTTGGGCCACTCTATTACATATATATATATATATATATATATATATATATATATATATATATATATATATATATATATATATATATATATTCAATAAAGCTATTCAAAGCTCGATCAGACTCATCTCCTTTCTGGCAATATTTCATTAGGTACGCCATCTTCTTCGTCTCTATTTTATTTTATTAGAAACTCCCTTTTTCTCTTTCTCTCTCTCTTCCTCTCTTTTTCTTACCCGTGTCCTCCGTTCATAATACACATATGTGTAATTTCCAAAGGGTGTGCGTCCGAGGTAAACGAGATTGAGAAATTTGCATCATTGCAGAGTACGCGGGAAGAGGTCCCTGACCATATCCTTCCTGCCGCGCGTACAGACTGCGCGATTGAGAAAAACGGAGAAGAGGAGCGGTACGTGAGCAAGAGAGATGAAGAGAGGAGAGAGAGAGAGAGAGAGAGAGAGAGAGAGAGAGAGAGAGAGAGAGAGAGAGCAAGTGCGAAAGATCGTAATAAAAATCAAGAGAATTAACAAAAAAGGAAGAGAAAAAGATCCTTCGACCACTCTGCACGCTTCTCGATCGACTTTGTCCTCGTCATCGAAGCGGAGGAGATTCTAACCGGTGATGTTCGCGAACTCGCTGGACTACTCTCGCGCGATCAAGTAATATTAATAAAAATAAATGGCGAGCCAAGTTTGAGAGAGAGAGAGAGAGAGAGAGAGAGAGAGAGAGAGAGAGAGAGAGAGAGGGAGGGAGGGAGGAGAGAGAGAGCGAGAGAGAGAGAGGGACAGAGAGAGCGGCCAGAGGAGCAAAAAGGAGGAAAATGGACGGCAAAAAAGAAAAAGAGGGGAAAACGAGCCAGACTGGTCGCTTGAATAGGGCGAAAAAGATAGAATAGGATGAAAAGAAACAGCGAGGAAGAGAGAGAGAGGGAGAGCTTATCGACAGGGTTATTGAGGCGGGCAAGCGTGATCGCCAAGCAAGATTATTGGAGGCTGTGTCTCTCTCTCTCTCTCTATCTCTCTCTCCCTCTCTCTATGCGCATATAAAACCGTGAGACGCTGCATTTTACATACATTGAAAATCAAAGGCGAATATAAATATATATATATGCACACATATGTATGCGTATATATATATATGTGTGTGCAAGTGCAAATGACGATAGCATTCGCCAAAAAGATAACAGATAACTATACGAGCCGGTTAAATTTAACTCGTCTCGGGACGCTATTATGTGAAATATGTGAGGGAGAACAACGCGCGAAGACCTACAGACAACTTTTTCTACGACACCATTCAACAATTTCAATGTTCCCGAGCGGGAAATAATCCGATAAACTACCTCTGTACGTAGCACTGCGGGCGATAAAAAAGGCTCAGTTGTCTCGAGATCAGGTTGGTCGACTATTTCGCTGTCGTCGGTCGTAGAGGGCCCGGTATTTGCTGGTAGTGTGCTGGCTGGCAGGATAGGCGGCAAATTCACGTAACAAATTGGGGACTGTCGAGACTTTTGTTGGGGAACATAATATTCATTAAATGCACATATATTACTTTATATTAAATGGGTAATTAGCATATGGGATCTAAGTAAATTTGGGATGGTCGAATGATAATCGTAGATCGTTTTAATCGTGTATTCGTATATTAATAATATAATGAACATGAAATAATAGTTAAGTAAACGTAAAGTTATTATATAATCATCATAGTAATCAGATAATGATCATGCAATTATTAATGTGGCTCGCTTTCTCTCTGTCTGTCCCTTTTACTTGATAAACGTTTGTCCAAAACTGCTGAACTAGTTTTCAATTAGTAATAAATAAGCTGCTTTAATTTTTTTTCAATTAATATTCAAGAAAATAAATTCGCCATATCTATTGAATAATTCAATACATTTTTTTTAATTACCCCATATATTAACGATATTATTCACGTGATAATAATATAACGATCGTGTAATGATCATATTTTATCATAAATATAATAATATTGGTTATGTGGAATAATATAATGTTAATTGTTAATTGTTAATAAGAGTGAATTGTTTGATTTAAGTAGCATTGTGCATGGCCAATACTCGGAGGGGTGACCGCTTAGCCGTGCACCGCCTGGCGCATCAATCAATTTATAAACTATTACATAAAATTTAGATTTATATATTTATAAACATCAAATAACAACCCAACCATGAAATAATATATAATAGTATAAAGATGGAAAGAGAACGGTGGCCGAAGGTGTGTCCAAAAGGGGCCGGGTTGAAATTCCGAACTTTGAATGCTCTGACGGTTTAAAATTCCGAAAGAATACTACCCCGAAAGATCAAAACTCCGAACGAATTTTACACGAAAGACCAAAACTCCGAAAATCTGAACACCGTCAAAATAATTCGGCTATGGACGTTTTTAAAGTTTTCAATTTTTTAATAAATGGACGAATTATTTCAAGAATTTTTTAAAATTAAAAAGTGTTTTTGCGTCAATTTTGAAATTTGTCTAGACAATGTTATACGTTCTACATAATTTACAGTCAACTGTGGAGACTTTCGCTGGCATGATCTAGACATGGGGGCAGGGTTGAAATTCCGAACTTTAAATGCGCCGACAATTTAAAATTCCTAATTTTAATGTTTCGAAATTACAAGGTTCGTCAATATCATGCCAGCGAAAGTCTACACAGATGACTGTAAATTATGCAGAACGTATAACATTGTCTAGACAAATTTCAATATTGACGTAAAATCACTTCTTAATAAAAAAAAAATCTTGAAATAATTCGTCAATTTATCGAAAATTTTGAACCTTTTGAAACTTCCATAGCCGAATTATTTTGACGGTGTTCATATTTTCGGAGTTTCGGTCTTTCGTGTAAAATTCTTTCGGTGTTTTGATTTTTCAGGGTAGTATTCTTGCGGAGTTTTGAGCGTTCTGATCGTTCAAAGTTCGGAATTTCAACTCGGCCCTGTCTAAATGAAGGAAGAGGAATTGAGAAGTGGGAGGAATAGAGGAAAAAGTTTAAAGGGGAATAAAAATGAAAATGGACCAGGAAATCCAGAACGACTCGTGCAGGATTCACAAATCAACATACTGCAAAGACTATGTTGATTTGTTGAGAGGAGCAGAAAAGGGAACGCAGAAATAGAAAAATACTGGGAAATAAAGAAGTTCAATGGTGAAACGAAGGAATTACAGGCAAGAATAAGGTGTGGGAATGTAGGGAAAAAAGGCAATAAGGGATACGAATACAATAGCTGCCGGATGTGTGAGGAAGAGGAGGAGAACTTGGAACACATTTGTGGCTCTTAAGCGGTGAATAAAACTCTGTACAAAATGCAATTTAATTATCATACGCTTCTCCATTCATCGAAACATTATTTATAGGCATGGCCATATTTAAATTGAGGAAACGCAATAATTCTCGAGAAAAAATACGCACATTAAAAAAAACAACTCTCTACGATCATTTTTAAGGGGTTACCGCCACTTGCGATTTTGAAAAAATCGATTTTTTTTTAATTGTTTTTTTTTGACGTATAAGTATCCGGGCCCATACAGAAGTATGGGCCCGGACATTTTGAGCACACAGTGCTCAAAATGCAGTGTGCTCAAAGTAAATTATTACAGTTACGGTACTGTCCTCTTTGGACTCGAACCGCTCTACTGTATCTTTTACTGGAACACACAGTCCAAAATACAGTGTAGTCAAAAGTAAATTTTGACAGTTCAACACTGTAATATAAATTTAAGGGGTTACCCCCACCTGCGATTTTGAAAAAATCGATTTTTTTTTATTGCATTTTTTTTAAGTATAAATATCCGGGCCCATACTTCTGTATGGGCCCGGAATAGATGACTCTATGTAAGTTTACAAAAAAAAATATTTTCTTCGTGTAAACTGAAATTGAAACTTTAAACGCGTTTTTCTCAAAATGGCATTTCTGAAGTCGGTGACCAAGATTACTCGAACACTAATGAACCGATCTTCTTGAAATTTTGGAGGCTTATTTAATACATAAAAATGTAGTCTTTAATCGTTCGATTTTTTTTTTCGAAAAAATGGCCGTTTTATAGCCAAAAAACGGCCGTTTTTTTTCGTTAAAATCGAACCATTAACTTTGACTGTCCGCCATTTTGTGAAAAATGAATATTTTTTAAAATCCTTCGATTAAACACTAGTTTATACTTATATTTGACTAAATCCATCCGCATTTTTTTTTCAGATGATCCACTTCGCTGCAATATTGGTCACCGCACACCGTGTATATAAAAACATTATTTCATTGACGGCCATTTGCCACTAAACAATGTAATATTTTTCAATAAAAAAATTACTGAAAGTTCTTCAAGATGTGTTCTTTAAGATGGTATATTGATCCATTAAAAAAGTTTTGTAGTTTTCTTTTAAAAAATTCATGAAAAAGGCCTTTTTGCGCTACAAGTGGGGGTAACGCCTTAAGGAAGTTATTGAATTTGTTAACTAAGCCGCTCGAGGGGAGCTGCGGGCCGGGGCGTGGTTTCGGAATAAATTATTACTTGCAATGAGACGAACGCTATAAAGAGTTGGTATTGCATTAAATCTCATGCGCAAAAGTGTAGAGAAGCCTCACGAATTTGAATTTTTCAAAAATCTTGATTACAACAATGGTAAATTGGAAAAATGTATAAACATCGATATCTCGGGTTGTAATGAAGTTATTGCGAGTTTTTTTCTTTTAATTGCTCTCCTTACAAAAACGCATCAGAATCTTGAAGAATATTTCAAATATCTGCATGGTTTAAGCAGATATTTCTATTTGTTTAGAAGCAAATATTTAAAATCGTTGAAAAACGGTGTTTTTTTAACGAAAATGTTAATTTTTTTATCGGGAATGTACATAATGAAACAAAGCTCCTGATTTTTTGTTTACTCTGTGAGCTTCTCTCGAAGATGGGAGATTAAAACTCCGGATTTTCTTAGATCGGAGATTGTTGCTTAACTGTATAACGTAGATCAATAAATCTTGCACGTATCTCTTGGAGAGGGGTTCCCCTAGATGATGGATGAGGTTTAAAATGATATGTTGATAAATTACCGATAACGGATGCAAAAAGCTAAATGAGAATTTTTTGTTCAATTGCAATTCACTGCTTAACTAACAATGTTAGGTCATTTTTGCATAGGACCTATTTTATAGAGGACATTATGATGCACAACCTTTGTAGGAAGCATTTTTCGATAAAACGCATTCCAAAACCAAGAACTAAAAAAATCGACTTTTTGTTTTTTATAATTTTTAATTGCTATAAAACAACTAGGATTTTTATGGAAAATTGAGGGCATGTTCCTGTACGTCCAAAAAACCTACGAAAAAATTGGCGCTGCTCTTGTGTCTTTGAATAGGTCTCATGTCTATTCCGACTGGACTATGTAAAATAATTCGAGGTGTTGATGGAACAGGTAGCGCGAAGAAAATACCAGTAGATAAAAGGTTACGAAATTCGGAAATACATATGTACATATTTGTAAGAACAATTGTTGGAGAGAAGAAAATATGAGGGGGAGGGGTATGTGTAAACACCCTTAAAACAACCCTGGAAATGAAGACTATTGATATATCATCAAAAAATTATACATCACTAAATGATAAAAATATAATTATAGAATACTTTATCAAACAAAATAACCATGTAATTATAATCGTATCATAATTCAATATTAATTTCATGATGATATATTAATGGCATAGAAGTCGAATAATAGCTATATATTAATTACTTAATAATTAAAACATTAATACAGAATAATAATAAGATAATAGGATAATGAAAATATGGGAGCCTCTCTCTCTCTCTCTCTCTCTCTCTCTCTCTTTCTTACGCGATAATTGTTTACACAAAAGTGTAGAACTATTTTCAAATTGTCTTGCGAAAAATATTTTTTTTCTCAATATCTAATAAAAACGTCATTAAAATTCTTATCAATTCTGACCTAAAAATGGCAACATGACTACCACGAAGTGTTACGAAAAAAAAATCAAACAGAACAATTAAATTTATTTACGAATCAATAAGGGCTCCGAACGATTTTTCAATGACGCCGATTCTGTTCTATCCCTTCTCCTTTATCGTAGATTAATTTACCTCCCAGTTTCTTCCCCAATGATCATTACAAATCAATCACAACTGAACCACAAACTACAAAAATGAAAAATCAACTCAGAATCGAATCACACCACTTCGCCACTTCAACAAAAAGTCCAACCATCTTTCCTCGTTTGACAAAAGTCTACTTAGCTCTGATCGACTCTTCGTCCACATCGCGTTAAGGCTGAAACCTTTTAAAATCAAATTACGCAAAGTTTTCAATTACTTTAACTCATCGTTCTCGTCGTCCCTGCCCAGTCAAAGATGTTCTCAAATTATCGCACGATTTATCTTCTCGCCTATCTCTGTCTCTCTCTCACTCTTTGGCTCCGGATCATTAGTGCATCAAGATAGGTGCGCGCAGTGATCGCCAGAAGGGGCGAAGCCTCGTTGCTCCCTATAATGATACGACAAAGTCGATAATTTGCCTAGCCCAACCGGCAACGTACGAAACTCTGACACGAGAAACGAGCGCACACATTGGGAGCGGGAGGGAACAAAGAATGAATATAAAATTGCATATCCATCGATCTATCTGTGTGTGAGTTTATATACAAGGTGTCCTCTTATGAATGCACAATCCTCCAACTTTCGATAGGTCAGATCATGTCCTACTATATGCTGGAATTTCAGTTTAGTAAAAGTCCCACGATTTTCGAGATTTTGGGCTTTATGTTATTAAAAAAAAACCACCACCTTTGGTTTCTCGCATGCCATTTCTCAAATGATATGAATCGACAATAACTACGCAACTTTTGAACTGAAAGCAACTAAGAATTGGTGTGTATGAAAATTCTGCATTAGATCTTTTTTCATCAATATTCCTTAAGGGGTGTTCTCACTTTAGACGCAAAAAAGGCTATTTTCATTAATTTTTTAATGGGTTTATATTATAGATATTGATATAAAAGTTGTTACACTTAATAAATACACTTTCAAAATTCCTTTTTTTTAAATAATTTTTTCAAGTCACTATTTATAGACGAAAATGGTAGTTAAAAAAAGTCCTAAAAAAATTGTAGGTCTGCGCAGTTGATGCAATCGCGGAAATGGATTATTCGAAACAAAAAATCAAACGGTTTTGGATTCAGTATGTTAATGGCTATAGCGCATATCACACGATTTTTGATATGTGCAAAAATAACAAAATGGCGGAAATTTTTCGATAAAAACAAAAAAAACGTGTTTTTCACCGTTTTTGGCAAAAAAAGTGAATATCAAAATTTTAAAAAATCCTTGATATGCGCTATAGCTATAGTTGTAAAGAAAATGTGGTTGACATTTCATAAGGATCGGTTCAGTAGTTTCGAAGATTTTATTAACAAGCCGTCGAAAAACTTTGTTTCGAGAAAAATGGGTTTAAAGTTTGTTTGGGTTGCATAAATACATGTTTTTTTATATTTCAAATGTATTTCGAAAGTGTGTATTTAGTAAGCGGAGATGGACATACTCGAATACTTTGAGTATTCGAGTAGGAAAATAATACCCAATACATGTCAGATGGATATTCATTTTTTTCGATAATGAATCCACCTCGATTCAGTATTCGTTCTGAGAATAAATAAGGAATCCAGTTGGATCCATTTTTCGTTCCGAAAATTAATAATGAATCCAGTTGGATTCAGTATTCATTCCAAAATGAATAATGAATCATTTTGAATCAATAATGAATCATATCATCAAATTGAATTATCTGGAAAAATTGACAGAAAACATGTTTATTCTATTGAAACATTATCGTCCGATTACATTATATTTGACCAAGGGAAATCGCGCTCTTAGTTTCTAGTAACTGAATATTTGAAGATAAATCTTTAATTATAATAGTGTAATTATAAATTGTTACACTATACACTATATTAGTGTATACAATTGTATAGTGTAATTATTGTATACAATTGTGTAGTGTAATTATAAATAACACTATACAATTATAAATTGTAATAGTGTAATTATAAGTGTAATTATAAATATTCCATTTCTACGCCCTTTTGACGTAGAAATGGAACATTATATTTGTCCCATTATTATATATTTCCAGATTGTTCAATTTGATGATATCCGAATACGGAATGAAAACTGAATCGACTTGGATTCACTACTTATGTTGAAATGAATACTGAATTCAGTTGGATTCATTATTCATTTTGAAATGAATACTGAATCCAGTAGGATTCATTATTCGTTTTCGGAACGAATACTGAATTGAGTTGGATTCATTATTCCTTTTCGGAATGAATACTGAATCCAGTGGGATTCTTTATTCATTTTCGAAACGAATTTTAAATAAGTTTCTTTATTATTCGTGAATAAAAAAAAATCGAATATGCCCAACCCTGTTAGTAAGTGTAACAACATTTATACCAATATCTATAATATAAACCTACCAACAAAATTCATGAAAATAGCCTTTTTTAGGGTCTAAAGTGAGAAGACCAATTAACATTTAAGGGGAGGTACCTGAGTAAACGGCGAGAAAAACAGGTAAACTTCCGGAATTTTTATCTCAAAAACTAATGTTTCGATTGGATCCGGGTTTTTTTATTGGAATATATATACATTGAGGTATGTTTAGGAATTTTTTAAAAATAAATTCGTTGACTGGAAGCGATTCAAATGCGATTATCTCGAAACATAGTTTTCAGAGTCGGTGCCAGATGTATCTCGAAAACGGCTCGTCCGATTTTGTCCAAATTTGGATACAATATTCTTCGATAGTTTTTCTTGTTCGCCACGTCGGATTTTTTCGAAATTTTCATTTTTGACGGAATTGCGACCGTTTTAATTTAACATTCGTTTTTCGTTCGCAGTTTCCGACGATTTTGGATTGCATACACGTTGCATAAAAAAGCAATGGTTCAATCAAATGAAAAAACCCCACGTATCAATACCCCTGACATCTCCGAAGCTTTAGGTGTCAGAAAAATTCCAACAGAAGATGAATCTTACAGAAGGCCTCATCGGATGGTGATGACGATTTTTTTCCATGTGTCGTTGCCTCCAAGAACCGGGTCACCTTAGTTTTTTTTGCAATGGAATGCTCTGTTTTTGTGTGTACCATTTGATAGCGGCTGTTGAGACGAATAGAATGACCTACGACGCAAGGTGTTCAAGGTCATTAGAGTCGCTTTCGTTCGCCAAAGGCATTCGAAGTTACACGACGTGCGAATGAATCGGCGATGGAAAGACTACAGTATTGCCTTGATACTACGACGCTCATCACTGACGATCACCTTTTACAAACGAAAGTGACCGTAATGACCTTGAACGACCTTGCGTCGTAGGTCATTGTATTCGTCTCAACAGCCACTATAAGATGGTAGACACGAAAACACAGCATTCAATTTACAAAAAACAAAGGTGACCTTCGTATCTCGGAAGCAACGACACCTACACAAAAATCGTCATCACCATCCGATGATCCCTTCTGTACGATGCGACTTCCGCCTGACGAGTTTCCTTCCGGCACCCGTAGATTCGAAGATATTAGAGGCGCTTATACACTGCCAAAAAAAATATTTGATTTAAGGGAAGGGTAGGGGTTTCAGCGTGAAAAAAAACACTTTTTTGCGATTTTTTTTCATCTATATGGATAGAGTAAATTTATTGAAACCTTTTGTACATTGTTAAGTGTCATTTCAAGAACATTCCGTGAAAGTTGTACGCGAAAATATCCACAAACTAGCTGGTGACAACGCTTTTTCAAGAACGCCTTTGGAAAAACACGATTTGCGGTGTTCACTGTATCTCAGCTAGAAATTATCTGAAATCAAGGACCATTGAAATTTAGCCAAAGTATCATCAAATCTTCCCTCCAACGGTCTTTGATAATTTGTTTTTTCATTTCTAAATTTTTGGCGGTCATGTAAAGTGAAAAGTGCTATTGTCACGAAAAATTACGCCATTTTTGGGGTGGAAAACCCCCTCAATGTAAAAAAAATCTCAAACTAACCGTTGGGGGGAGGTATTTTATACGTAGAAAGTGTGTACCAAGTTTGAAATAAATCGGTCATGTAGTTTTCAAATGGCAGTGAACACGGACTTTGAAAAAGTGGTTTCGAGAAAAACGCGGCACCGGCTTGTTTGTGGATATTTTCGCGTACAAATTTAACGGAATGTGCTTGAAATGACACTTAACAATGTACAAAAGGTTTCAATAAATTTACTCTATCCATATACATGAAAAAAATTCGCAAAAAAGTGTTTTTTTATCTTCACGTTGAAACAACTACCCTCCCCTTAAATAGGATCTATTTAAATCAAATAGGTTTTTTCCTTGGCTCACGGCCTACTACGATCTTATTTGTTTGAAAGATATTGTTTTATTTGTTTCAGCTATTCTTTTTAAATAATGAATATATTCAAATTGAATAACTAAAGATTCGATTCAACTAAATCTTCATTTACTTACAATGTACACTGTAAATCTAAGTGTACTATATACATAAAATATTTCATAAATCCAAAATAAAGTGAAATACCTGATTGAGAGTTTTACGACAACGATTATGTACCGTAATTCATCATTCCCTGGCCTTTTGAGATGATTTCTATCGAATAAAAAATTTCACGTATATGGGAATCGAACCAAGAACCTACCTACTAATAGCTACGCACGCTGCCCCTATGCTACCGAGTGCTTGTGTCATCTTAGTCGCAGATATGGTTGAGAGACCCAATGAATTCCTATAATTATTTGCTGTATCATATAAACTATATCAATTAATTAATATCATTGTGATAATTAGAGAGTTTATATATATAGATATATATATATATATTAGGGTGATTCGTTTCAGGGCAACTTTTTTTTTCGACCCATCGTGGCCGAAAACCTTTAGTTGGTACCCAAAAACGAACTTTCGTGAAAGGGGGGTGTTGTCAAAAAATATTTAGAGGTCGCGAATCAAAATTGAAGGTTTCCCATTTGATTAACATTGAAAAAAATGTTTTTCTCACTGTTAGTGTTACCATTCCGCGAATTTTGATGTCGCGATATTTTCCAAGTGGGTTCTCATAGGAAATATGATACTCCACAATAAAGTTCATTGAGCCATGGCCGTAAATTCAACCGTTTCAGCGGCATCATTATTTCAAGTGAATACTGTGCAAAATATCTATTCAAACGGCTGTAACGCCTAAGCTATTAGATATATCGAAAAAAATTCAGATGAGAACTTTGTAGAGAAAGTAATTTTCTACAAAAAAGTCTTATAAGCCGAGCCCGAAAATTCAACTCTTTCTCAGCTACAGGTGGATGAAGTAAAATAAATAATTTTTTTTTAAACAAAAACAAATCTATTTATTTTACTTCATCCACCTATAGCTGAGAAAGAGTTGAATTTTCGGGCTCGGCTTATAAGACTTTTTTGTAGAAAATTACTTTCTCTACAAAGTTCTCATCTGAATTTTTTTCGATATATCTAATAGCTTAGGCGTTACAGCCGTTTGAATAGATATTTTTGTACAATATTCACTTGAAATAATGATACCGCTGAAACGGTTGAATTTACGGACATGGCTCAATGAACTTTATTGTAAAGTATCATATTTCCTATGAGAACCCACTTGGAAAATATCGCGATATCAAAATTCGCGGAATGGTAACACTAATAAAGAGAAAAACATTTTTTTCAATGTTAATCAAATGGGAAACATTCAATTTTTATTCGCGACCTCTAAATATTTTTTGACAACACCCCCCTTCCACGAAACTTCGTTTTTGGGTGCCAACTAGAGGTTTTCGGGCACGATGGGTGAGAAAAAAAAGTTACCCTGAAACGAATCACCCTAATATATATATACACATATATGTGTAATTCCTCTCTTTCCACCCTCCCTAACCCCACATCTCTTTGATATGCGTGTTGCAATAAAGACAGACTATTCAATCAAGTAGAAAAATGGTTGACCCTACGAAAATCATATTTAATTAAAATTTGAAAAAAATGAAACAGATCCATTTAGTGGATTCAACTAAATTGTTTCTTGAACAGATGAAACCGAATTACAGATTTATTAGCATTAAATAAAATATTTAGTTATTGGACGATATTGAATATATTCTAATTTGAATAAATAAATATATTCAAAGTAAATCATTTCAATAATGGAATGCAATAGGACAATTTTTATTCCACGCATTGGAAAATCTAGTTAATGCAAATAAACAAAAATCAAATAGACGCGATTAGCTCATGTCAATAGAATTTTTCTGTCAGTGTAGTTACTGAACCACCCGGTATATGTTGCCACTCGCACACACACGTGTGCATATGAGAGAAAAGGGTCAAACTCGGACTCTCTCTCTCTCTCTCTCTCTCTCTCTTGAGTTGGATGCTGCAAAAGTTGCTGGTCCATGGTGATCTCGAGTGTTTCCGTGTGTGTGTGTGTGCTCTCAAGTAGCCGACCACATTCCTCCTACGTATTTATCGTAAATCATCGGTTGTGCGCACGCGGTTAGAAGCGGACCTTAGAGAGAGAGAGAGAAAGAGAGAGAGAGAGAGAGAGAGAGAGAGAGAGAGAGAGAGAGAGAGAGAGATTTAAAGAGCGCGCGAGCGCATTCAGCGCAAGCAGGAGCACATAGAGGGGATCGGGTCCCGCGAGCGCGCGAGTAACGAGAACGCCAACTAAACGGATTGGTAAACGGTCAAGCAGTTCCTCCTAACAGCGATATAAACATATTTTTCGATACATCGAAGCCAAAAGGGCTCAACTCGACGCAAAATCGTGCATCAGAGTGCAGTCCTAGACGCCCTCTCGGGTACCACCTATCTTCCACATATATATATATATATATATATATATATATATATATATATATATATATATATGTCCCTTAATAATGATCGTAAATTGTATACATATTTTTCCTCGGGTATGACGGAACCAACAATTTGAGGGAGGAAACTTTATCGTCACGTTGTGTACGTGACAAGCCCTTTGCTCTCCTCGCACAACCAGTCGACGATGGAGCCCTTTTTTCTATCCCTCTCTGTTCCTACAATTGTCACAAATAATTGACAGGCCCGGGTATATTCTCGTTAGTACCGATCGCGAAGCTTATTCCGGTGCTTTATAATCTTACAGGCCCCAATATATATATATATATATATACAGGGTGTTAGGAAAGTCGATGCAAAGCCTTAAGGCGGTGATAGGTCACCTCGTTAGAAACATATCTAACGTAGGTTATCTAGTCCAAAGTCTATGAACTAGAAAAGTCCAAAGTCTATGGACTGGAAAATTTCCCAAAATTAGGTACTAACTCGTTCATAATGTTCAAACAGACAATAATTGGAAACTAAAAACTTATTTGCCTCTTAGCTTAATGTGTATTCAATCGACAAACACCAATACAATCATCTGTATACACACAACTAACTAAATGGGACGTGTTGAATAATGAAAAACTTGTTAAAAAATAAAAATACCTCTTGTGTCAATGCTATTTTTAAATAATAGCATTAACATAAGAGGTACACGAGTTAGTAATGAATTTTGGGAAATTTTCGAAAAATCATACTCTGAGTATCGACCATGCACAACGCTGCTTAACTCGAAGAACCGCCAGAGCCGGACGCCGCTGGCATACACCAGTGTCGGTTTATATATATATATATATATATATATATATATATATATATATATATATATATATATATATATATATATATATACAATTTATTTTTAATATCTTTATAATGATATTTACAATAAGTTCACATTCTATCTTTTATATATATATATACATACAAACATATACACACACACACACACACACACCCAGGAGATGTCCTGTTATGAATGGATAACCCCCTGATTGTCGATAGGTCAAATCATGTCCTACTATATGCTGAAATTTCAGTTTAGTAAAAGTCCCACGGTTTTCGAGATAAAAATCATCTGATTTTGGGTTTTCGCATGCCATTTCTACAAATGATAATTTTTTTCACCCGGTTTCTTTAAAAATACTCTTGGTTATTTGTTTTATCTGGAAAACTCTTCTTTCTAACCTTAAATGTTACGAAAACTTTATGACAAAAGATCGTACGCCGAATTTTCATACGAACCAATTCGAACATCTGACTTTGGTATCCTGCGGTGTGAAACATGTACTACGCATATCGTGCCAATTACTTTAAAAAGTTGCTCAGTTATTGTCGATTTATATCATTTGTAAAAAAGGCATGCGACAAGCCAGAAGCAAATGAATTTTTTCATAAAATAACATGAAGCCCAAAATCTCGAAAACCGTGGGACTTTTACTAAACTGAAATTCTAGCATAGGATTCTATAGTAGGTCATGATCTGACCTATCGACAGTTGCAGGATTATTCATTCATAACAGGACACCCTGTATGTATATAAATGACGGGAGACATTAATAATATAGTTACAATTACAACAATGTTGACTACATTGATATGTTACAAAATAATTGCATGTACATAAATATGCAGGATATTCTCGCCAAGCGGAAAAGGCGTAACTCGCACGATTCAATAGCTACACGTACCTCTCGAATCATACCCTCTATCCGTTTTCCCTATCCTCTACTATCTACACACACACACGCGCGAGCGCACGTATATATATATATATATATATATATATATATATATATATATCGTTCGTCGATCAAGGTCATTCAAGGTCAGGATCGATCATACAAATCTAAATAGGTGACGTTGAATGACCTTGAACGACTTTGACCCTCCGATGTTTTTTATGCAGCTTGAGGTGCTCCACAAGATGGTTGAAAAAAATGTACCGTTCCATTTAAAAAAGTGGAGTTGACCTTGACGTAGCTTCACCGTCTCCACCGATAAAAAAATAGGGTGGTCCAGTATGACGGCCTTCTCGAGCACTGAAACTTTTGTCTCAAACATTTTTGGATATGATCAATGGTTTACGTGCTATTGCTCTGTAACACTTTGTGTGCCTCACCCTGTATATGTTGGGTGTGTTTGGGTGTCGACGATGAAGTCGAGTCTGCATCAGGAAATTCGCGCTCTTACGGCTGCTGTGAGATAATCGTATGAACGCCGAAGAGACCATAGAACTCGGAGATAAGTTAATAAACACCTCGTGTCTCGAGGCGTTTAAGCTCGCGAGAAGCCTTTCCGCCCAGCCCACCCTCCTCTCTCCATCTCTCTCACTCTCCAACTTTGTCCGGCTTTCTCGTTCTTTTCCCTGTTCACGTTTCATGCACTCGCGAGAATTGCACTGAAATAGAGGATAACTTGTACCACAAAGTATGCGAAAACGAGTGCCTAGAGTTCTTTGTGCAATGATATATATATATATATATATATATATATATATATATATATACCGGGGCATTCCGGGTCAACTCACGTCGTCATCGCCCTGACCCCCTCGGTTTCTGTTGACGATTTTTTTCGGGCATGTTTAGGTCCACAAAAGGGGTTACTTTTTTTTCAAATTTTTATCACTCGTTTTACCCCATAAAATAACTTTTTTCCATAACTTTTGAGTGAACATAAATTTCAACCAGGTTTAAAATTCGGAATTTTTTTTTTTCAGAAAATCTAGAACTAAAACAAGTATTTTCATCATAGTTTGCGAGTGGGCCGAGAATAATTCATTTTGTTTTAATTAAAGAAAAATCAAATTCAAATTTTGAAAATGAAATATTTCAATGATGTTTCCCTGTAGGAAAGAAAAAAAGAAAAAAATAATAATATCCTGGTAAAAAAAGATTTCCTTATATTTTGAGAGTAACACGCTGAAAATCCGCGCAATAATTAGAATAATATTGAAAAAAAGCTATTTTAGTAGCCATTATAAAAATATCGCTAACTTGTGTCGCTATGAAAAAACTTACGGTATCAAAGCGGAGTGGCATTTCTTTGCTACTGCACATGGCAAAGGTCCATGGCAAAGTGAGAAGCAAACAACAACTGCAACATAATTATATGACTGGAGAAACGAAGCTGGACGGCTTCTAAATATAACTGTTCAGTATTCAAGTGCAGAATTTTATGAAAAAGAAAAACCGGCTGTGGAAAAATCTTTTGAAAATGTCCGTAAGATGAAAAATCTGTAAAAAGTTCATTGCTTAATTCCCGAGGCAGATGATACAGTAATTGTGAAAGTTTACTCCACTTTGACATCCCATAAAAAATTTCGGATTCTCCCATGAATTGAAAAGTTTTTTTTTGCGATAAGAGTCGAAAATAAAAGTTCTCTTTATACTCGAACTGTTTCAATTTTGTTTAATGACTTTGTATAATGAATGCATGATTTGTTTCAACTAAAATAGCTTTTTTCAATGTCATTTTAATTATTAAGCGATTTTTTACCGTTTTACTCTCAATGTATAGGAAAAAATTTGTCTCATCAAGATATGATTTATTTGTCTTCTTTTTCCTACAGGGAACCAACATTGATTTATTTCATTTTCCAAATTTGGAGAAAAAAAGTTCCTTCAATTATAAAAATATATAAATTGTTCTCGGCCCACTCTCAAACTATGATGAAAATATTGTTTTTGAGTTCTAGATTTTATGAAAAAAATTTCAGAATTTTAAAACCGGTCGAAATTCATTTTTACTCAAAAGTTATGGAAAAAAGTTAGTTTTATGGGGTAAAACAAGTGATAAAAATCTGAAAAAATAACCTTTGATAAATAAATTGAACCAAAATATGCCGAAGAAAAATCGTCGACTGAATCCGAGGGGGTCAGGCCGATGACCACGTGAGTTGACCTGGAATGCCCCATATATATACGCACACAACACTGACATGTCCAGTATGATATTCAATATAATATTATACTCGGCTATATAATAATATATTGTATTATATCATATCATATTATATTATGTTATATTATATTATATTATAGTAGCATTATAGTATCGTACACTATATTATAGCGCAAATTATATGTATATTTATATATATAGATATATACCCGTAGGTTTTTATTTGTACGTACATCGAGGTGAATCGAGGTTGGGTGTACTGGTTTTCGATAAGGCAAATTTATTCCCGTTTGTTGGGTGGCGAACGGCCGAGTCCATACGGAGTCCTCGGGAATTATTATTCGGCGATAAACACACCTATGAGATCACTTTATCATAATGAAAATCGTTATCGCACATGTGATTTCTTCATTTTTCTCGCTTTATCCCATTTATACCGATATTCGCGTTCGCAGCATCCGCAAAGGCGAAGGTCTATACGTGTAGAGACACGGACGAGCGGACTCAAACACGCATACGCGGATGCACGGGGCAGAAAATAATTTTCTCGGCGAGAGATTCCTTTTCTACGTGCGCAATGAGATCTCGTTTTATCGCGGGCTATCGGGCGAGTACGATTTCTATCGTCCGTCGGGTAATTCAGTAAATAGTCGGATATGTACCCCGTAACTATAGCCTACGTGTGTATAGAATTACAGTCCCAATAACGAGAGGTCTCCTTAACTAGCGTGTTACGTTTTTTAATATTTTTTTTCTTCTCTTTTTATTTGTTATTTTTTTTTTTGCAGCTCTCTCTCTCTCTCTCTCTCTCTCTCTCTCTCTCTCTCTCTCTCTCTCTCTCTCTCTCTCTGGCTCTCTCTTTCTCTCTCTCTTGTGCGAATTGCTCCTCGCGATTATGCGGTTGCGAAGACTACGAAGCTTTTCCCCGTGATCGCAAAATACTTAATAAATTCGCCGAGTATTCTCATACCGCGATCGTATAACGGTCAGGGGTAATTTCCACGCTCAATACAGTGTAACGGAGTCGTGCGAAAATTTCTTTCGTCGCCCGATGACCAAGGAGAAATTGACAATTATACTTTTTTTTCGTTCGGAAAGTAGGCGGGCATTGGATTTTTTCATTTTTTTAATCCAATCTTTTTTCCACTTTTAATCTCCACTTCCGGTAAAATCGTTGCGACGGATGTTGCAATTTTTTGTCGTCGGCCGTGCGTTTACACAACTTGTGTCGTCGTCGAGGATTCTTTTAAGTAACGCAATCTTTGGCAAAGTATAATTTAACGATAATGTTATAATATTTACGATTATGTATTAGGATAAAGCATACGAGTGTGACAATTTGTCACAATATAATGCAATGAAAATATATAAAAATATATGAATAGGAATATATTGTATAATATATTGTATTGTTATATGATATACTTCGTTTTATAATGTCATAATACTACATTTTGTAATAAAGTAATATAATTGATATTATTTTATATTATTACTAGCTTTCGCACGCCACGTCGTACGCGTGGATCTCGAAATTTTTGTTGATATACTTTCGAACCCCTTAAGGGATGGTTTTTACCAAACGCTGAAATACGTCATTCTGAATTTATAGCCAATAGGCTGTGCAGCAATTTTAATGGTTCTTACTTAAACCAACGATTGAACGGTGTAGAATTTCATGCGCTGCAGCGCCATCTAGTGGCGAGTTACAGCAGAACAAATAGCATAAAAACCTTCTCCATTAAAAAACACTTATGTGTACCAACTTTCATGGTGATCGGTCAAACGGTATCGGAGTCTATAAATCTCAAATATATATACCAACATCCAATTTTACATATATAGATTACAAAATGTACTAATTGTAAATACTATTTAATCTTAAATTCACGAAGAAATCGACTATTCTAATAAAATCACGAGGAAAATTAATGTGACATTTTTCAGCATGCTGACCATTTGATTTAAACATTATGAATCGACTAGTCACGAGCAGACAATATTTTTTTCCATCAAACATCGACGTGAATAAAAAAGTTCAATCAACGACACGAAAGTGAACAAAAATATTAAATTTCGTCAATTACGAATCTTCGAAGAGATTGCAAAAAAAATAGTCGTATGGTATCGTTAAACGAACAAATTTGTGGATCCTGCAAAAAAAAGGATGCTCGAATAAAGCCAAGAAAAATTCCACTTTCTAGGTAACTTTTGTAGATCAGGTGATAATTACAAAAATTGACCAATCCTCAATTTACCTACTTTTACATAACTTACTAAATATTAACTCAATATATCCCCGGTTATAAAAAACGAATGACTTTTTGAAAATAAAAAATCAATTATTTCGAATTAATTGGACAATTATTGAGACATTTCTTTGTGTGCTGATATAATTGCAAAAAAGCATATTGAGGTACGATTACATTTTTTTCGAAAGTTGTCAAAGGGATTTAAAAATAAAATATAGTAAAATGAAAAATGTATCTGTGTTAAATGTGCTCTGCCAATTTTTCTGTTGCAGGGTGTGAGTGAAAGATTGCCGGATGACCTCGCCAACCCCTTCGTCAAGTCCAGCGCGTCATTCGTCCGGTTCTACCGGTTTGTCGAGAAAAAGGGCTGAGCGAAAAAAGGGGACAGCGACATCTCGGGGCACAGGGCAAGCAGAGGGTCGAGTGTGAACAAAAAACAGATAGAAAAGACGGGGGTCAAATGTCGGGGTTGATTTGGGCCTTAGTGGTCCTGTGGTGGCTGTGAACGAATCCTACTGGCCTGCTAAGTCCCAAGTTGCCTCTGGCTCGATCGACGAAAAGGATAAGCTAGAGCGATATATATATATATACTTTTTTATCAGCATTGATGCCATTCGTCTCGAGTTAATTTCTCCAAGGATCTCAAGTACGGAGAAACATTTCCAAAGGCTGAACAAAATTGGGAACGCCATAAGGGCTAACCTTTTGCTTTATTTTCGTGCCACTTAACTCGATTTAATTTCTACAAGGATTTCAAGTGCGGAAAAACGTTTCCAAGGGAATAAAAAAAATTAGGAATGACATAAGGGCCCACGTTTTATTTATTTTCGTACCATTTGACTCGATTTAATTTCTCCAACGATTTCAAGGACGGAAAAAGGTTTCCAAGGGGACGAAAAAAATTGCGTATACCATAAGGGCTCACGGTTTATTTATTTTCGTGCAATTTGACACGATTCAGTTCCTTCAAGGATTTCAAGTACGGAAAAACGTTTCTAAGGGGATGAAAAAAATTGGTATGTCAGAAGGGCTCACGTTTTATTTATTTTCCTGCCATTCGATTCGATTTAATTTCTTCAAGGATTGCAAGTACGGAAAAACGTTTCTAGGGGGATGAAAGAAATTGGAATGTCATAAAGGCTCACGTTTTATTTATTTTCCTGCCATTCGACTCGATTTAATTTCTTCAAGGACTGCAAGTACGGAAAAACGGTTGTAAGGGGATGAAAAAAATTGGAATGTCATAAGGACTCACGTTTTATTTGTTTTCCTGCCATTCAACTCGATTTAATTTCTTCATCGATTTCAAGTACGAAAATAGGTTTCCAAGGGGATGAAAAAAATTGGGTATGCCATAAGGGCTCACGTTTTATTTATTTTCAAGCCATTCGATTCGAATTAATTTCTTCAACAATTTCAAGTACGGAAAAAGGTTTCCAAGGGGATGAAAAAAATTGGGTATGCCATAAGGGCTCATGTTTTATTTCTTGTCAAGCCATTCGACTCGATTTAATTTCTTCATCGACTTCAAGTACCTAAAAAACAAAGGGGATGAATTAATTTCAAGGCATAAATACCTACGTTTTTTAGTTCTTCATATCATTTGATTCGATACAATGTCCCCATCGACTCCAAACAATTTTAAATGCTTTCAATAGTATACATTTTTTTAACCATAAATCGTCTCGTTTATTTACAACAACAAAAATCTCTAAAGGAGAATTGTGAAACGATAGAAACGACGATGAGTTCTAACAACGATCACGTTTATTTGCTCGCCGTTTATTTAAGTCGATAAAGGAAGCTGCGTGGCGAAAGGCTTTTTCCTTGTAGGACCTCCCAGCTTCGCAGTCGTACATCTCCGTGCACACGGAAAGAGCACCGAGGGATGTACACGACGAGCTTTGTGGCTAGTGCTCTAGTTGCGTCGAACCACCCGCTATGCCGAGCAATGTAATGTTTCGAGAGAGCATGTGCTACATCGTGGCCGAGGCCTTGCGGCCCGGTACCACAAACGGTTTTACACGGCCTGGCGTGTGTACACGCCATTCCAATGCGAAAAATAGAGAAACATAAAGAGAGAGAGAGAGTGAGAGAAACAGAGTCCGAAAGGGAGAGAAAAAAGGCGGAAATCGAGAGAGACGGCGGGGCGGGGGAGAAAAGACAAGGAAAACGAAGATCGAGAAAAATAAAAAAAAGATTAATAGAAGAGAAAGACGTAGAGAGGGAAAGACAGAGAGAGATATACAGGGTGGACCACTTAACATGACCACCCCAAATATCTCCGGTCTTTAGGGTGACGAAAAAAATGTCTGAAGGTAATTTGATCGATTTCGAAGGGCTGATACAGTGGTGAAAGATTAATTTTTCTCAAGGTCATAGTTTTTGCGTTCTCAAGGTCATCAGTGGTTTTTCAAACGGGAACATGTTTTTTTAAATTAAGACCTTGTAGCTGATATTCAGACGAATCCAACGACCTATGATATCATGACCTTGAAATGTTTTTTCATCAAAATACACGTGTAAAAACGGGAAATCGTGATGGTATTGACAACAAGAATATCCGAATAACGTAATTTAATTTTTCGTGCAGAAAATGTATTGTACCAAATATTCGAAGTGATGGCCATTAACCTTGACGCATTTTTTGCAAATACACAGTTTGTAAATACTGGCATTGTAACGTAGTAAAACTGCAGTAGAGTGAAGAATGTTTATCATCTACCAATATTAGGCAATTTGAATGGACGAAAATACGTCGATTTTTTTATCATCACTTTGGAGAAATTGCTGCAAGATGTCCCGTTAGCACAGCGATGTCGAACGTGGTATCAACACGATGGGTGTCCAGCTCATTGGGCGGTTATAGCTCGCCAAGTGTTAAGGGGCCAGTCCACTTTGACAATTTCAAAAAATCGAAAGCAAGCAAGTCTTGAAGAAATCGACGATGATGAGCAATCAGAAGGGATTTTGTACGGTGCAGGAATTGCCGATTGATTTTAGGTAAGAGTTTTTCAGAGTATAAACTTCAAAAGCGTTTTTCTCGAAACGTTTTCAAAATCTAGCTCCATCGTATCTCTAAAACTAATAAACCGATTCTCTTGAAATTTGAACCACATATTGCAAACATGATTCGCAACAAGATGACCCTCGGTGGTTTTAAAATTTTTATTTTTACTTTTTTTGCGAAAAACACGCGTTTTTAAAAACTTTTTTCGTTTTTCGTCTGCCATTTTTTTATTTTTTGATAAAACTTTATATTCGAGGGTCATTTTGTGGCTGGTGTCATACTGAATCTAATGGACTGATTTTTTTCTTTCAGACAAGCCGTTGCCGAGTTGTGATGGAGCTACCTAGCCCACCTATTTTTGAGGCGTTACGTTAAACGATAGTTTTTGTACTTAAAAATGAATAAAAACGAATTAAAATTGTTTTTTACGTATTTCAAGACTATTTATCAAGCCCAACAACTTTTATATTCATATCTTTTATAAAATCCAGAAAAAAATTGCGAAAAATCCTTTTTTCGTGGCTCCAAAGTGGACTGACCCCTTAAATCGATAATTTCCCGGACCCTGGATTGGAAGAGATGCAGTAATCCCTTGGCCTACCCGTTCGCCGGATTTAACGCCACTTGATTTCTTCCTATGGGGAGCTATAAAGGATCGTGTTTAGCATGATATTCCGACGACGCCGGTGAACATGCGAAAACGAATTACAAGAGCTTGCGCCGCTATCACACCAGAAACTATTCGAAGGTCAAGAGAATCATTCATCCGACGTCTTAAAAAATGTGTCAAGGTTAATGGCCATCACTTCGAACATTTGTTACAATACATTTTCTGCACAAAAAAATTCGATTACATTATTCGGATATTCTTGTTGTCAATAACATCACGATTTCCCGTTTTTGCACGTGTATTTTGGTGAAAAATCATTTTAAGGTCATGATATCAAAGGTCGTTGGATTCGTCTGAATATCAGCTACGACGTCTTAATTTTAAAAAACATGTTCCCATTCGAAAAACCATTGATGACCTTGAGAATACAAAAACTATGTCCTTGACGAAAATGAATTTTTCACCACTGTATCAGCGCTTCGAAATCAATCAAATTACCTTTGGACATTTTTTTAGACGGAGACATTTGAGGTGGTCATGTTAAATGGTCCAACCTATATATATATATACGAGGGTGGGGTAAAAAGTTTCCGGCCTGACCAAGAAAAACGATATTTAAAAATTTTTTTTGCTTTATTTTTCAACATAATCTCCATCAACACTGATACATTTCTCATAACTCTCGCATCCCAAAAAACAGTAGCCATAACCTTGTTTGCCGATAAAATTGTTTTTGCCTTCTTTGGGGTTGGTTCCCCTTTTCCAACCCACTGTTTTGACTGTTCTTTACTTTCAGAAGTGTAGTGGTGGGCTCATGTCTCATCAACAGTTATGAATCGACGCAAAAATTCGTTTGGATTACGTCTATACAGCGCCAAATTGTCGGTAGCGTCGAGCGTTAGCAAACGCGGCACCCACCTTGCACACAGCTTTTCCATGTTCAAATGGTTGTGCAAAATATTTCGCACACGTTCAGCTGACATCCTATAGGTCTCAGCTATCTCATGCACTTTCAGCTTGCGGTCTTCCAACACTATTTTATGGATTTTTTCAATCATCTCTGAAATTGTGACTTCAACGGGCCGTCCTGAGCGAAGCTCGTCAGAGGTGCTCACACGACCAATTTTAAATTCAGAAACCCACTGCTTAATAGTTGAATATGATGGGGAGGAGTCTCCTAGTGCTGAATCCATCTCTTCTTTTATTTGTTTTGGTGTAAAACCTTTCAAATGGAAGTATTTGATGACGGCACGGTTTTCCAATTTGTCCATTTTTACGAAAACAACGGAAGCGTCTCGCGCAATGTGCTCTCAAACGCAAACTAACGTAGCGATTGGGCTGAAACTGTACATACAAGCTCGGTAGGAATGGTACTGTAGGACGCCGCTCCAAAACTAGACCTAGTGGCACCATCTCTTGGTCAGGCCGGAAACTTTTCACCCCACCCTCGTATATATATATATATATATAGGAGAGAAGAGAGAGAGAGGCTGAAGGGGGGTTAGGAAAAGGTCAAGGAGTGAAAGAAAGAAGAAAGAGAACGAATAAAATGGCAAGAGAAAGGGAAAGATAGTGGAAAAAAGAAAACGAATAAATGATAAAACTAGAGGAAGAGAGGGGGAAGGAAGGAGAGAGAAATTGAGGAAAAGTGGAAAACTCAGAAAGACGGAGAACAAGAAAGGAAAGTTTAAAAAATGCAGAAAAAAGATAGAGAGACAAATAGATAGATCGACACGGGAGGAAAGAAAAGATAAAGCGAAACAATATTCACGAAAAAGAGAACGCGAGAAAAAGAAATGACAGCATAAAAAATAAACTAAAGTAAAAGGATTTAAAAAATAATAGGAAGAAATTATTTGCGAGAAAAGAAAGAGAGAGAGAGAGAGAGAGAGAGAGAGAGAGAGAGAGAGAGAGAGTGTGAGAGAGAGAGAGAGAGAGAGAGAGAGAGAGGCAAACGATTCGAAAAAGGACAAGGAGAGGCAGGAAAAGAAACAGCGAGACAAGACTTAAAAAGCAAGAGAAAGAACAAAAGAATAGATAGTGGAGACAGAGGAAAGACAAAGAGAGAGAGAGAGAGAGAGAGAGAGAGAGAGAGAGAGAGAGAGAGAGAGAGAGAGAGAGAGAGAGAGAGAGAGAGAGAGAGAGCAAGAAGTAGGTACAGAGCAATTGTGTATTACGACCACGAGTCTTTGGCGAGAGAGAGAGCATTTACTGTTCTTACCGAGATGTTTAAGGTGCTCGTGTACAAGTATATGCACCGCGATTCGACCCTTCCTCTCACCCTCTCCTTCTCTCGCTCTCTCTCCATTTCTCTCTCTCTCTCTCCATCTCTCTCTCTCTCTCTCTTTCTCCATGTCTCTCAGCCATAAATGGACGATTGAATTTAAATCGCGAACGCGAAAGAATCCCAGCCGATCGAGACAGATATAAATCCGATAGAAGAACAATTCCGGAAAGACAATCAAACGTTCGTTATCGAAACACGCGAGAAGAATTTCTCCCAATACGAAAATTCCTCGAATTGTAAACAAAAAGAATCTATAAAATTTCTGAACGACAAAACAAAAATATATAAAGGTACTAAAAATAACCGCAAATATTTTATCAACGATTTCAGAACATTGATATCCCCGTGTTTGAATTTACAAGTACTGCAACGATTAGCTGACGTTACTATCGTTGAATACTCGCATGAAGTGCCCTCGGCGCGATATAAATCCTTTTTTTTTATCGTTACCGCGGATCGTTGGATTTTCTTTTTTGCTTCGTGCGGTTCGATTAATTGCTCGGCTAAAATATTGAACGATCTTGCGAAAATTCCCGTCTACACGCATAAGTGACACGATAATTTACATCCATATTTTTTTACGCTTTTCTATTTATAACCATTCATATTTACGTTTATGGATCTATAAATCGCGAATATATGTGTATATATATATCCGTTATTAAAATGTAATTTCCATGGGCCCGATGTGCTTCCGTGACTTGCACGCGATCTCAGGAGGAGTCGGTAAATCCCGATCACGATACAGCACATTTATTAGGTGTTGGAAACACCTAATTTGTGTGTGTGTGTGTGTGTGTGTGTGTGTGTGTGTGTGTGTGTGTGTGTGTGTATGCGCGCGTGGGTGTGGGTGTGTGTGTGTGGCATAACGGCCGCATTAAAAATGAAATAAATGAAATTGAAAATGCATAGGCCTGACACTCGTATTAACGCTTGGAAGGGCAGAGAGCAGGGGCGAATGAAATAATCCGGGAAATGATCGCGGCGCTAAATTTCAGGTGCACACCGTATATAAATATATTACACGATGTATATATATAGTAGATATATATATATATATATATATATATATATATATATATATATATATATATATATATATATATATATATTTGCGCTTGGGGGCAATACTGCAACTGTCTGCTTCTAATTGCGCACGAATAACGCCCAAAGCCATCGACTCGCTGTATCTCGTGCTGACTCTTGAATTTTCTATATCATCCCATTTCTATCTCTTTCTCTCTGCCTGCTCAGAAATTTATATATGAATGTATCCATATGTATTTGTGTATGCGTGTGTGTATGTATGTATGTATGTATAAATGAAGGAACGAACGAGAATAAGCTGCGGAATATAATCTGTGGGGGCATTCATGCTACACTACTCGTGTAAATCTTGAGACGTTTTGCTAGTACGTATACAGGACATTCCGGATCAACCGAGAAAGCACAATTTCAATTTATTTCCGTACGTTCTAGAATTTGATCGTGTCTGTTTTGGTCCGCAGGTAGAAATTTGCGACACACCTTTTTTCGCTTTTGGTAAATTGTAAAATTGGTAATTGTAGAAATCTGAAAATCTACAACGGACAAATCGAAAATTTCCGAATCTTAAACCGAATTATGGCAAATCTAAAATCTGAAATTTTTAATTAAAAATATCAAATCTTAAAGTCAAAGTATGATAGCTAAAAGCTTTAAAATCTAAAATATAAAAAATTAAATATTTAAAGGATAAACATTGCAAAACTTAGATGTATAAAAATCTTAAATTAAAAATCTCAAAATGTAAAAATTAATAATCTAAGTCTAAAATCTAAGTGTGTAAATGTGAAAATCTAAAATGTAATAGTCTAGAAATCGAAAAAGCTAAAATCTAGGAATCCAACGTTCTAAAGCTATAATCTAACAATCCAAAATTAATAAATCCAACATCGGAAAGCATAAGTCTAAAAATCCAAACATCCAGCATCTGAAAATCGAAAAATATGTCAGCGATAAATTTCTAATTTTTTAATTGAAATATCTCAAATTTGAAAGCCTTGAAAATCTACAAATATGCGTATCTAAAATACGAAAGATCTGAAAATTCGCTCGGGTGGAAGTCTAAAAAATGTTTTCAAATCCAAATATCCCAATATCGAAAACCCAGACAACGACGAGAAACAAAATTTAAAAAAAAAATCGGAAAAACTAAAAAATCTTTTCGCGAATTAAGATTACTCCCTAGTTCGGGTATCGCGAGAAGTAGCAAAGATGGAAAATATATGGATGTTCATGGGATCGCGCCGGGTCCGTTAATTTGATTCGGAATGCACCGTACATACGTAGATAGGGGAATAAAGTCGGGCGTGTACATATATGTGTACATACACGTAGGAGCATATGCTGATGGTAAAAGGACACGGAGATAGCCAGCTAGATGGGTACTTGAAACGAATTTATTAACATCTCGTAGAAATATGGGCTCGTTTAGATACACACGCCCATACGAGTACTCGCGGTCCCTCCACCGACAGGTGAGAATACGCGAGAGAGAGAGAGAGAGAGAGAGAGAGAGAGAGAGAGAGAGAGAGAGAGAGCCCTGAGGAACTCGAAGAGCGCCCAACGCTGTAGCAATAAAAAAAAAGAAAGAGACAGAAAGAGCGAAGAGAAAACGAGTTGTTGCTTGAGAGTCCATATTAAATAGGGAAATAGGGACAATTTGAATATTCTTGTTACGAAATAACAGCGAAGGAATTCTCGAAATAACAGCCAACAATTTCTCGCCGAGCTACTTGCCATCCAATATTTTCTCAATATCTATATCGTAATGACGGCACGAATAATTCGTCCGTTGAACGATCCCCATTCATCTACTTGAACAAACAAAAAACATCCGTTCGTTATCCATTTTGAGAGAATTTTTTTCGGATCAAATAGCAATTTTTTCTGATGAAACTGTATAACGATAAATGAAGGGATATAACGATATCGCTGTTATACAAAAAAATAAAACAAAAAAATCTTTCGAAATATCTAAAATAGAAATATTCCCTGAGTAAAAAAAAAATTGTTTTAAGATATCTAAAATCATCGTATTTATCAAACAAAAATTTCTTCCACATCCAAAATAATAACATTCTCCAAATGAAAAGTTGTTCCGAATTACCTGAAATAAAAATGTGCTCTAAAAAAAATATTCTTCCGGCATATAAAAAATTAAAATATTCTCCGAAAAAAAATTGTTTGAAAATATCTAAAATTCAAGTATTCTTGAAACAAAAAAATTTAAATATTCTCCGAAAAAAATTGTTTGAAAATATCTGAAATTCAAGTATTCTTGAAACAAAAAAATTAACGTCAACGCTCTTAGGCAAAAAAAATAAAACGAAAAATTCTGTCGAAATCTCGGAAATATAAATATTCCCGTAGCGAAAAAGTTGTTCTAAAATATCGAAAATAATCGTATTTATCAAAGAAAAATGTCTTTCATGATATCCAAAACAGAAATATCTTTGAATCAAGGAGTTGTTTCAGAATATCTAGATTAAAAATATTTTTCAAACAAAGAATTTTTCCAACATAATGAAAATTAAAATATTGTCCAATTTTTTTTTAACATCTGAAATAAAAGTGTCCATCCAAAGCATAACAAATCAAAATATTCTCCAATCAAAAAATTGTCAAAACAAAACCAAACAAAAAATCGTTCCAAAATAATAAGAGCAAGAATAATCTCCGCGAAAAAATTATCGCAAAACATTTTTACACACAAAAAAACTTCCCAAGCAAAAAAAAGTTTAAAAAAATTAATTCTAGCGTTCCTCAACTAAACCAAAGATTTCCTAATACCTCTCGAGTACATTAATACATTTTTTTTTAACATTCCACCGCGACCACGTGAATTTTCCAATACTGAAAATCTTCTCAACGCAGGCACGCTCGTA
The DNA here is from genome assembly GCA_944452715.1 of Ophion slaviceki. Lineage (NCBI taxonomy): Eukaryota > Metazoa > Arthropoda > Insecta > Hymenoptera > Ichneumonidae > Ophion > Ophion slaviceki. The sequence continues at coordinate 2,439,831 of OX101786.1, read as the reverse complement.
TTTCCGTGTACGTTTGCGCATCAACATGCACACGTGTCCCTGCATACTCGGCGCCGAGGCCAATTACAGGAGCCCCTTAACGAGCTGCGGAAATCTCAGATCCGTTACGCCGGGATAAGCGTGAAAGAGGATACGATAAAGATATATTTCTTTCTCGTTCTCTCAAATTGTTACGGGCTTGAGACACGAGAGGAGTGCATTCCGCACTATCGAGGGCTCCGGCGCCGCTTCGCGAGGGATGGAAAAGAAATCATAACCACTTCCGATAAATAATTAGCAATTAAGAACGCACGTGCATTGGGAATCGCGAAGTAATAATATCGATATCGTATATTCTATCGCCTTGATTTTCTAGCTTCTGCACCGTTCCTTCCGTTTTTTTCATTCGTTTTGTGTACATGAAAAAAAAATCACAATAATGGTGATAACTTTATTATTGTTGTCATTAGATCGCGAAGTTTCTCAACCGCGTACTATTTATTTTCAATTGGACGTATGGCGAGAAATCTGGTTGCTGATAAGATTCAATATATACATATATATACATACATACATACATACATACATACATACATACATACATATATATATATATATATATGTATATATGTATGTATGTATGTATGTATGCATGTATGTATGAATGTATACGTATATGTATATAATTATTTATTTATTTAATATATATACAGGGTGTCCCTCTTATCTCTGCCACCCGAAATAATTCGGTAATTATCGACGTCACAAAAAAATGTTCCAGACAAAAGTTGTACGGTGTGAAGAGGGCCCTCAAATGCGACCAATTTTTTTTATTTAGTTGGAGGCGCTGACCGACAGTGAATGTCACATCCACTTTTTAAAATGTAATGGTACAATTTTTGTTCAACCATCTTGTGGAGCACCTTAAGCCGCATAAAAAACATTAGGGAGTCAAAGTCGTTCAAGGTCATTAAAGGTCACCTATTAAAATGAAATACAAATCTAAATATCTCGGATCACTACCAAATATTTGGTAGTGATTCCGGATATTTAGATTTGTATCATCGATAATGACCTTGAATGACCTTGAACGACTTTGACCCCTTGATGTTTTCTATGCGGCTTGAGGTGCTCCATAAGATGGTTGAAAAACAAATGTACCATTCCATTTTAAAAAGTGGAGGTGACCTTCACTGCGCGTCAGCGACTCCGCCGAAATAAACAAAAATGGTCGCATTTGATGACCCCTTTCACACCGTACAACTTTTGCCTGGAACATTTTTATGTGACGTCGATAATTACCGTGTTATTTCGGGTGGCAGAGATAAGAGGGACACCCTGTATATGCATATAAATGGGGAAAGGGATATTGAAGAAATTTTAATCCGACGACCGTCCTTAACATACAAATTAAATCAACATCAAAATAGCCGTCCCATATACAGGGTGTCCCAGAACTGAATGCGGTCCCTGGAATGGGGGGCTGGGGGTGAAATTCTGAGTCGATTGATATAAGCATGTGTGGGTCTCAGATCAACCCCTAAATTATTATTAATTTTTAAAGCCGTGCCAATCAGGTGCGTCCGATGAGCCAGGCACGACTGCACGCGCGTATCGCTCACCGACGTACGCCGGCTCAACGGCTGCACCTGATTGGCCCGTGTTTAAAAAGTAATAATAATTCAGGGGTTGATCTGAGACCCACACATGCTCATATCAATCGACTCAGAATTTCTCCCCCAACCCCCCATTTCAGGGAACGCATTCAGTTCTGGGACACCCTGTACATTCACACACACGGGGTGACAACTATAAGGTATATAATTTTATATATTTATATATATTAATATGAGAAGAGTTTGTGGCTTCCGGATGGAGGCCGTGTTGAGGATCAGCGTTGTGCCGACGTTTCGCAAACGTTACAGTCTGCATCATCAGGGCTGAGAGCTCCGATACTGAAGCTCTCGTGTCTCAGGTATTCCTTATATAGTTGCAGTCATCGTTCCAGATCGCTGCACCAGCCAATCAGATGTTTTAATTGATCAGCTGGTCAATTAAAAAACCGGGAGGATGGTGTGCCAAATAGGATTGACGTGATATCCTCCATCTCTGTTTAGGTTGTCCGGATGTTTTCGGATTTCTAAGCCTTCTCGGTGTTTCCTGGAAAAATAGCTATTTGATGGGGCCAGACTTTGTGCTTTGTCGAACTGGATGGCATGACCAGTCTCCATCCAATGTTCGGCCAGCGCCGATTGTGTAATATGGCCATATTTGATACACCGTTGATGTTCTTTGATCCGTGTACTGATCTTCCTCCCGGTTTCCCCTATGTACACTTTACCGCATGAGCAGGGTATTTTGTATACTCCTGGTGCACTTAATGGTGGTCTTTGGTCTTTTGCACTCGGAATGACTTGTGCTAGTTTCTTCTGAGGTTTGAAGATGACTCGCACGTTATGTTTTCCAAGGACCCTGCCTATGCGATCGGTTATGCCCTGAAGGTATGGAAGGGAAGTTGTTGCAGTTATTTGTCCTTCATTCTCTCCATCAGGTGCTGTAACCGTTTTCGGATCAGCTATTTTTCTTTTTAGATTTTTGATCGTTCTTTCGATGTTGCCTGGCTTGTAGCCATTGTCTCCTAAAGCTTTTCGTAGGTGTTCTAGTTCAACCTCCAGGGAGTCTGGTTCGGAGATCGCTAGAGCTCTGTAGACCAGAGAGCTTATAACCGACTGTTTTTGGGAAGGGTGGTGATGGGACGTAGCGTGGAGGTATCTATCGGTATGCGTTGGTTGCCGGTAAACTTTATGGCCCAAAGTGCCATCGCTTTTCCGTTGAACCAGTACATCCAGAAAAGGGATTTGATTTTCCTGTTCTATCTCCATGGTGAATTGAATATTGGGGTGTTGGGAGTTGAGGAACGTTAAGAAATGATTGAGGTTTTCTTTGCCGTGACTCCAAATGACGAAGGTGTCATCGACATATCGGAACCAGGTGGAGGGCTTGAGGGAAGCTTCTTGCAGAATTCTGTTCTCGAAGTTCTCCATAAAGATGTTGGCAATGATAGGGGAAATTGGGGAACCCATGGCTGCGCCTGAAGTTTGTTCATAAAACTGGGATTGAAATTGGAAGTATGTAGAGTTTAGGCAATGTTCTATGAGGGGCAGTAGGTTAGGGGCAACTTTTTTGGAATTTTTAACTATGCTTAGGGTTTCGTTGGTTGGGACGTTTGTAAACAGGGATACAACATCGAAACTCACTAAAATATCTTCTGGTTGTACCTTGATAGACTGGATCTTGTTCACAAAATCCCGGGAGTTTTGGATATAGGAGTTGTTGAGACCTACGAGTTCCTGCAAAGGTTTGCAGAGAAAACGTGCCAAGTGATATGTAGGACTGCCTATGTTGCTAACAATGGGCCTTAGTGGATATATTAATATATTAATATTTGTAATATATGTCAAAGAGCTTGCGCGGAGATTTTTACACTCAGAAGAATATGATTTTGAATACTTTTTCAAGTGCTCTTCGAAAAAAAAACAGCGTGTTTTTTCGTGATGCGTCGTATTTGCCCAAAAAATTGAGCGCTCTGGAAACAAATCAAAATTCCATTTCGAGTGCAGCAGAATAAAGATAATTTAATTCCGAATACGAAACACTCCTGAGAAAAACTTTTTTGTCCATCCCGTGGAGCAGAAAAAAAATTATCTAAGATGCAGTTTAAAGTGGATTAATGGAATTTAAATCCATTAAAAAAAAAGTATTTTCGGATTTTTTTGTATTTGAGATTTAATTATCTGCTTTCTACTGAACGAAAAATGGAATTTTAGTTTTTTCCAGAATGCTCAATTTTTTCTGGCAAATACTACTCATCACAAAGATACGCAGTATTCTTTTTCGAACAGGATGTAAAAAACTGTTGAATATCATATTGTTCCCGGTCGAATATGTTCGCCTTTCAGAAACCCTTAAAAAAACACACCGTCACCTTATACTCGTCACCGTGTATATGCGAATAAAGACCAACATCTAAGTTTGGAGAATTACGTATATAAAATTGTGCAGAATTAGCCGAAGTTACATCTTTATATGCCTTCATATATATGTATATGAAGATGAAACATCATCTAAATATTTACATGTGTTTCATCTCTATGCGTCTTATATTCTCGTAGATACGTATGTGTATGTGTGCGTATACATATACAGGGTGTCCTGTTGTGAATGGATAATCCTGCAACTATCGGTAGGTCAGATCGCGTCCAACTATATGCTGGAATTCCAGTGTAGTAAAAGTCCCACGGTTTTCGAGATAAAAATCATCTGCTCTCGGTTTTCCGCATGCCATTTCTACAAGTGGTAACTTTTTTACCCGGTTTAAAAAAAGCTCTTGGTTATTTTTTGTCTAGAAAAGTCTTATTTTTAATGTTAAATGTTAAAGAAATTTCGTGAAAAAAGATCTAATGCGGAATTTTCATATAAACCAATTCGAACATCTGACTTTGACAGCCTGCGCATTAAGAAGACAATATATTTCTGTGTACCAGAATTTGTTAGCTATTAACAAATGGTAAAGTTGGATATGGCGAAATAAATATCTTCTTCCAATTAATGAATCATTCATTTGAGCCTCTGAGTTGTCACGAATAAAGATTTGGTAATGCTTGAGAAATGGGTACTTTAATGGAACATTACCAAATGTATATTTGGACAAAGACATTCATTGATTGTCGGCAGGTGAATGTGCAGTTGAATCAATGTAACACTATAGTGCTAGTGGGCAAGTGTTAAGGCGTTACCCCCACTTGTAGCGCAAAAAAGGCCTTTTTCATGAATTTTTTAAAAGAAAACTACAAAACTTTTTTAATCGATCAATATACCATCTTAAAGAACACATCTTGAAGAACTTTCAGTAATTTTTTTATTGAAAAATATTACATTGTTTAGTGGCAAATGGCCGTCAATGAAATAATGTTTTTATATACACGGTTTGCGGTGACCAATATTGCGGCGAAGTGGATCATCTGAAAAAAAATGCGGATGGATTTAGTCAAATATAAGTATAAACTAGTCTTTAATCGAAGGATTTTAAAAAATATTCATTTTTCATAAAATGGCGGACAGTCAAAGTTAATGGTTCGATTTTAACGAAAAAAACGGCCGTTTTTTAGCTATACAACGGCCGTTTTTTTTCGAAAAAAAAATCGAACGGTTAAAGACTACATTTTTATGTATTAAATAAGCCTGAACATTTTCAAAAAGATCGGTTCATTAGTGTTGGAGTAATCTTGGTCACCGACTTCAGAAATGCCATTTTGAGAAAAGCGCGTTTAAAGTTTCAATTTCAGTTTACACGAAGAAAATATTTTTTTTGTAAACTTACATAGAGTCATCTATTCCGGGCCCATACAGAAGTATGGGCCCGGATACTTATACTTCAAAAAAATGCAATAAAAAAAATCGATTTTTTCAAAATCGCAAGTGGGGGTAACCCCTTAAGGAACAACTCTCATGGAAAATAAAGATCCGTTGCAATTAATTGTGACATGTTCATTTGCATTGAACACAGAATAGTCCCGGCAACTAGACGTTAACGACCCCAAATTTAAATATATTAATTTTGACCAAATCTCCTTTGAACTGTATTATCATGTCACAATCTTAACTCGTTATTCGATGATCATAAACATCTACTGAGCTAAGAGAAATTAAAGTGATCAAGTAAATTATTCTTTTCAAAAAAATACTATGGCTATAAAATTTTGTGATGAGAACACGAATATTTCTTAACGACTAACAAATTTCGTAACAGTTCATGAATATTTCAATAAAACTGCCAACTAAATGTATTTCTTTACTATAAATAAACTTTTTTCTCAGTGTGCTGTAAAAAAATGTACTACTCATATTGTGCCAATTACTTTTAACAGTTGCTTAGTTATTGTCGATTCGTATCATTTGTAGAAATGGCGTGCGAAAAATCAAAATCAGATGACTAAGGAAAAAATATAACATAAAGCCCAAAATCTCGAAAACCGTGAGACGTTTACTAAGCTGAAATCCCGGCATATAGTAGGACATGGTTTGCCCTATCGACAGTTGCAGGATTATCCATTCATAACCCTATCTAGACAGCGTGTCCCTCTTATCTCTGCCACCCGAAATAACTCGGTAATTATCAACGTCACAAAAAAATGTTCCAGACAAAAGTTGTACGGTGTGAAGGGGGCCATCAAGAGATTGCCTGTAACAAGTCGAAACTCAATGAAATCGTATTGCATCGATGACTCGCGTGTTTTCAGCTTTAATTTGCAACATTTCATTTTTATCACGTATATATACAGGGTCCCTCTTATCTCTGCCTCCCGAAATAACTCGGTAATTATCGACGTCACAAAAAAATATTCCAGACAAAAGTTGTACGGTGTGAAGGAGGCCATCAAATGCGACCATTTTTTTAAATTTCGGTGTACACGCTGACGCACAGTGAAGCTCACCTCCACTCACCATCCACTCTTTTAAATGGAATGGTACATTTTTTTTCAACCATCTTGTGGAGCACCTCAAGCCGCATAAAAAACATCAGGGGGTCAAAGTCGTTCAAGGTCATTCAAGGTCGGTATCGACGATACAAATCTAAATAGGTGACGTTGAATGACCTTGAACGACTTTGACCCCCTAATGTTTTTTATGCGGCGTGAGGTGCTCCACAAGGTGGTTGAAAAAAATGTACCATTCCATTTAAAAGAGTGGAGGTGACTTTCACTGTTCGTCAGCGTCTACACCGAAATTTTAAAAAATGGTCGCATTTGATGGCCCCCTTTACACCGTACAAATTTTGTCTGGAACTTTTTTTGTGACGTCGATAATTACCGAGTTATTTCGGGTGGCAGAGATAAGAGGGACACCCTGTATATATATACGTGATAAAAATGAAATGTTGCAAATTGAAGCTGAAAACTCGCGAGTCATCGATGCAATACGCTTTAATTGAGTTTCGACTTGTTGAAGGCAATCTCTTTCTCTCTCGCTTTCTCGTTTTCTTCTTATCTACAATACATATCGATAATGCAGTACACTAGTCTCCTCAGGGACGAAAGTTAACCTGAAATGAAAACACAGTGAATGCAGGATAGAGGATCGGGGGTGGTCTCGGGGTGCGAGCTCCTACAGACTAAAACAGTAATTCATTGGTATTAATCTCGACGAGATGTTATAACTCTATCTCCATGCATTTCTCTCTCTCTCTCTCTCTCTCTCTCTCTCTCTCTCTCTCCCTCTCTCTCACCTCTCTTTTTCTATTTTCGTAGTTTTTCCCCTCTTATCCCGCTCAGTTGCGAAAGCAATTATCAAGTTCCATTCTCATTACATTGAGAAAAATTGGTCAAGAATCTTATTACCCGGATCAGTGCAATGCCCCCCCCTCCCTCTTGCTATACTCTTTCCTTGCCAGTATTCAGCGCCTAGCTTTTGCCATATTTATCGCTCGAGAGCCCAATGAGAACAATTTCACATTGGTACGCACGCGCACGATTTGCCATACGATAATTGCACGATAATCGATCATCGAACGCACGGCGAATTAACTTGTTCGTCGTTGACGTTTATTATTTGTGTTACGGGGTCGGAGATCGGGAATTATACGAGGAGGGAGCAAGGATAATATTCGTGTACGAGTAACCACGACGCGAAATTTTTTATACTCGATTCGGTAGGCTTTGAATTGTTTTTATTTATTGTCGATTTTTATTTATTGTCGTTTTTTAATATTTTGTTTTCATTGTCGTTTTTTTTTATATAATTTATTTATTGCGGGTTTTTTGGTATTTTTTATTTATTGGATTTTCTTTTTATTCTGTTGCCTCGATTGAGCTTTTACCCAATCACAAAGACCTCACGTTTAAGGTTCATTTATTTAAGACATTTTGCAATGTTTTCGATTATTTTTCAATAAACGGACATTAATATAAATAAACGAACATTTAATATTCGATCGTTACTTATAATTCATTCGGAATGTTCTTTACGGAAGTCGCTGAAAAAAAATTGTTCAATTTGTTTCATTTTTTGTTAGTCCTTTCTACTTTTTTTGCACAAGTTGAAGAAATTTCAATATTGTTTTAAGTTATATTTATTTTAATTTTTTGCTTATTTCAATATTGAATTCCTCAGCCTTTAGGAAGAATGAACTAACCGAGATTCTTGACTCGACTCAAAAAGCCAGAGCTCTGGTCTCCTCTCACAGTCCTAGCTCGAATGGGTTTTTACCCAATCACGAATACCTTGAGTTTTTTTCAGAAACAAATGAGAAGAAAAACTCCAATATTATACATAATTATTTCGAAACTGAATTACTTTTCATCGCTTAATTTCCTTTTATTTCTTTCCATTTTTCGAGCGTGGAAGTATTTAATTTATAAGTTCATTAATTTAAATATGAAGTGAGTTAGAAAAATACGTATCGTGTCATCGAGCACAAAAAGCGTAATGAAGAACAGAAGAGGCTGAATGTCGATCATCGCCACCTATTAAATAAACATTTTAAAGTCTCTAAACGTGTGATCATCGGTACGAAGTAGTGCCACTACGGGTTGTAATCTCGAGAACGAGACATGGATATGAATCATTATTTCGAAACTAAATTACTTTATTAAAACTTCTGTTTTAATTCAATTCTTCAAAATTAGACGTTTCAAATTTGTTTAATTGATTTTAAAAAATACAGTTATTCCGAAAAAAATTACTTTTTTTTTTTAATTTCGTCATTCACTTCAGCCTCATAATTATTGTGACTCTGCCCCAATTAACCTACCAATTAAAAATGGCATTAAAGTTAATTTAAAAACCCTATTTCCAGATCCAACATTTACTCAATATCCCCATACTTCGTATTTACATTTTGGTACAAATCCAAAAAAAAATTCTCCCATAAAAATTCCATAAAAATCCCATAAAAATCCATAAAAATCCCATAAAAATTCTCGAGATTCCCAAATCCTCCAGCCTTATCCCCATCGTCCTTCATGTCTTCACGCGGAACGGGGAAACGATGCATTCCCTCGACAAAAAAAAACCCAGAAACAACCACTGACGTTACAACGAGAAACCTTTTGCAATAAAATTGCCGCGAAGAAAAATGAAAAAGAAAAGGATGGCTTCACGCATGTGTCACTCGTTGAATTTAGGGTCAAAGCAGTGAGATATACACTTTGCCGCGTGTGTATTTCTCGATAGGAAATAATTGATGGTGACGTTGGAACGAAATTTCCAGGCTAAAAGGGACGCGTACGTGTGTTTATGTGCGAGGGGTTGTACACGTTGAGAGACAGAGAGCTGTGGCGACCGTGGGCGAGATACCTCTTGCTCAAAGACATGCTCGAGAAAAACACGTGGATTTTGCACCAACGCTCGGCAATCCTTCTTCCTCGGCGCGGCGACGTACTTTACCGTGCACTGTAATGTTCGCAAAACATGTACATGTGTGTGCGTACATATACACACACGTATATCATTACGCAATATAAATTAAGTGTCAACAACACTTTGTTTTATTGAAGTGTAAAAATAATAAATATATATCCTTTTTAAATTGGTCACGAGACTTTGAAATATCTACTTCATTAGGAATTTAGATTCTTCACATAAGTGACGTTTCCGAAAAATGAGCCTAACGTTTTTTTTGCTATTTTCTCATTTATTGGGTTAGAAATCATGATATTCACTCGGGGGAAGCTGACATTTTTCATTAACAAATTTTTTACGAGCTAAAAATCATTAAATATAATTTCGACTTTATCAAAAACTCAAACAAAGCCAATATAGGCGTCGAAATGTTAAAAATGCCCCATTTTATCACGTGTTTCCGCGAACTTCAAAACCCCATAACTTTTTATGAGGGGGCGAATTTCCGCTGCCCCCGACTAAATATCATCATTCATAACCTAATAAAGGCCGGGGGTCAAAATGTCGAATGACCAAATATAGAACGACAAAGATTTCGAAACGACAGAATTATGAACTCTCAAAATAACGAAGGTTAAATCATTCGAAATTTTATCCTTTGACCGATGACGAAATCGAATAACTATTACATCAAACGATTATTTATTCGAGAGCTCATTTATTCGAGAACGTATATTCAGATAGTCTGCAGTTTGAGTCATACAAATACAGATTCGAACAATCTACAACATTCATATCTCCGAAATAGAAAAACGTGAGCATCTAATATTCGCAATACCGTCTATAGCAAAAAGCCATATATCGAGACTACAAACTTTAAATGTGTCGATGTTATAAACGCAAATGATCGATGGTCCGAAATGGCGAATACCTAAATGGCGACCGTGGCATGGCTGCCTGACCCGACTGACCACTACCGCCATCTGCCATCTTCATTCGGAAGCGCAAGTAGTATTGCTCGATCCCAAGATTTCGCTATCCGGACCGTTCACCATTTTGGCCCATCGCTATTTTAACTGATCGACTTTTTTATCCTTCGCTTTAATTAATTCGAAATTGTAAACTGTCGTGATATTTACAATTCGACGATTTGACGTCTCGAATTGTTTGGTGTATATATACAGGCGAATCGATATTATATCTCTCATTATTTTGTTAAATCTGATATTTGTTCTCGCTATAAATCAACAAGAAATTGAGAATACAAAAATCTCGAAGATTTTTGTATTCTCAATTTCGATTAACTATTTTACAGACTATCATAAAATTGATCTATCTATATTGGAACGTTCGTCATTACTAAATTCGAAATTGCGGTCCTTCTGAATATTGATCGCTCGAGTTTCCGATCCCCACCCGGAATTTAAACTTTTTTCAATAGTATATTTTTATATTCTAATGAATAAATTAGTTTGGTAAAACTTATATATATTGAATATTAACAATATCTTCTTTCGATAAAGTAGTAGTATTTTTATTCCTTGTATACCCTTTTTAAGGGCGTTTATATAAATATCCCTCCCTCCTCAATTATTTTACATTAGTATTCTATCCTAGCTGCTAGTTTCTCACATTGTCTGATGGAATCGCATAGCTGCTTTGCCGGTTGCATTTTCACTTACGCTTCTATTTTACGGTCAATTTCGAACCCCCTATTTTCCAACCATTTTTCAAGTTTATTTACTATTTCTTGGTTTCGTAACTTCCGTACACTCGCAAATATGTCTCAATTTTTCAATTGCCCGCTTGTACATTCTATAGGGTGTCTCAAAATGACCTGATATTTCATTTTATTAATAAAACGTATTATTCATTTGAAAAGTACGAATATTTTTTATTTTATCATAAGGTACAAACATGGAGGTTTTGTGTGAAACACAATATCCGATAAATGATCGCCGCGTTCTTGTTTACAAAGGTTCACTCTTTTGACGAGATTTTCAATAACATTTTGGCATAATTGGGGACTAATTTAATGAATGGTGAGTCCAATTGCTTCCTTGAGCTCCGGAATGGTCTGTGGATCATTGGCATACACTTTGCCTTTCAGAAAACCCCAACAAAAGAAGTCCAATGGCGCCAAATCGATAACACGATCATGAAACTTCGTCTGCAATAACTATGCAGTAACAATGCAGCAAATAACAATTTCTATGCGTTGCTCGATTGTGTAATTCTCCGTGACTAAATATCAATACTTCCTGATGCCAGTTGTCAAAGATTAGTACTCTATGTTCGCCACAAAAAAAATGGCGCGCAATTCAAAATGTCAGATCATTTTGAGACACCTTTTATATTTGGTGTCTACATACCCTTTTCCCGCCTTTCCAGACATTTCCACATCTTATACTCACCTACATTTCTTTTAATTCTCCGCTAATCATCTTGTCCTCCCAATATTTTTCCATGTGTATACCTGTTTTCCTATGTTTATATTCCTTGCAGTATGTTGACGCAACGATTTTGCTCCAACTCATTGAATTTCTCCTTCAATTTTAATTTTTATGCCTCATTCTATTTTCCTTTCCAGCTCCCTTACTTTCCATTGCTCCTTTTATTTACTTTCCCCATCTTGATGGGTTATTATTAAATTAAATAAGAACATTTATAATTGCCCTTATTTAATTAAGGTATAAAAATATAATAGTAAATATGTATATGTCGATTTTAAATTAGTCAGGTGACTTTTTAAAATATTTACATGTTTTTACGTAAATACTTTTTTTACTAGTATACTTTTTAATTGTATTAAATAATCAATTTTATTGATGATTTCATATACCGGGTGTCCTAGGTCTACCGCCCGATCTCTAAGTTCTGAATACATGCTATCATTCTGAACAAAAAAGTCCTCTGCCATTTTGGCGTCTGACGAACTGTTACCAAATAACAGTGCAATCGTTCGGCGCTGACAGAAAGCTCGCAGTAGCTATAGCAAAGCGATGATTCGTTGGATATTTAAAACATTGTTTTTTTTCTTATACTGCCCAAAATTGTAAAAATTTAAAAATATGTTCCCTATGGCCTCAGCAATTTGGTAACGGTTCGTCAGACGCCAAAATGGCAGAGAACTTTTTCGTTCAGAATGGTGGCATGTATTCAGAACTTAAAGATCGGGCGTCTGCCCTGAGACACCGTGTATATATTTGCACAATTTTATATTTGATTAACATCGAAAAATATAGAAGTGAAAATTCTTTGCAAATGTATGTATATTATATGTATATTATATATAGATAATACACATACATACATACATACATACATACATACATACATACATACATACATACATACATACATATATATATATATATATATATATATATATATATATATATATATATATATATATATGATATTTTGTACAGAATCTCGAAATCTATGATTTCCGCTATTTTTTATGGTCAGATTACTTTCACGTCACGCAGGATAAAATTTAAATAAAAAACTAGCTCACGTGCATAAATGAGAGTATAAATTCGTCAGTGTGGAAGCCACGGCTAAATTTCTTTTTTTTTGTTGATCGATTCGAATAATTTTATCTCATATTCGCGAAATAAATGTTCACATTTTTTTCTCTTAACAATGGCAAATGATTGTTCGTATTTTGAAGCACAAATTGAAAAATTTACATTCGGTTTTACAGTAGTTTTCAATCGATCGATTGAAAAAGATTCAATTCAATCGATATTTCAATCGATCTAATGAGATATTGATCTGTAATGAATATTATACAAAATTAAGTGAAAATATTTTTTGGTGTTTTCTCAACGGCAGTCATAAGTATAAAGAAAAACATGTGAAATTAACAAAAAAAATCAATTTTTTGTGTTTTCACAAGTCCGGCATTTTCCTCGAGGAAAATTTGACGCGTCTAAATTGTTTCAGCGCTTCGGATTGCAAAATTCTATATCACTTAACAGGTAATTTTCACGTGAAACTTTGATTGCCGATCACGGACCGATTCGACGCGGAATCGCTCGTACGCAACGTTATTTGCGCATACACGAGGAGGCTAGTCGCGTGCGCGGCACGCCCGCGGCTTTTCTTCGAGCCCCCCCCCCCCCGCCCCCCCTGTCGCTCACATTCAACTCCAGAGGATCGGGAACGCGAGAGAAAAGCCTCGAAAAGCCGTAAATCTTGCAGCTTAATGGTCCCTCTCTTCGAGATTCTTCGAACTCCTCGTCTCTTTTCTCTCTCTTTCTCGCCTTTTGTAGCTAAGGATCTAGGGATATAATTTTGCCAGAGGCCGCGAGACGCTCGAAAGAAAAAAAATGCTGAATATGCGCTTCACCGCGAACATTATTTCATTCCTGATAAAATGATAGCGTCCAACAGCTACATATATGTGTGTGTGTGCGTCTGTCTAGATACAGACACATACATCTTTTTTTCAAGCATTAACAATATTAATTTTTATGAAATATAAAAATATTAGAGTAACAAAAATACACACACATATATGTGTATATATATATAGGGTGTCCCAGAACTAAATGCGTTCCCTGAAATGGGGGGTTGGGAGTGAAATTCTGAGTCGATTGATATAAGCATGTGTGGGTCTCAGATCAACCCCTAAATTATTATTAATTTTTAAAGGCGGGCCAATCAGGTACGCCTGCTCATCGGGCGCACCTGATTGGCCCGCCTTTAAAAATTAATAATAATTCAGGGGTTGATCTGGGAGCCACACATGCTTATATCAATCGACTCAGAATTTCACTCCCAACCCCCCATTTCAGGGAACGCATTTAGTTCTGGGACACCCTGTATATACATCTGAATAAAATAAAATAAAATAATAGTGAAAATGTATAAGGAACATCACTTACGCGTCCGCCTTTGATTTTGTTGAATCTCAAATATATGCTAAAGGGTTGAAAACTATTGGCGGGAAAACGCTTTTAGGAGGGAAACCACCCTTCGAGGGAAAGCGTGTCGAGGGATGATTTCGTAGTTCCACGCCCAGCAGTTCTTCTGAGTGAAACAAAAACAAAACTTCTTCTAATGTAAAGCGATGAAAAATCCACTATAGAATGTATTGAACAAAAATTGAAGTAAGGGGTGACGCGTTTCTATGAGGGGTGGTTTCTACCCTTAAAAGCGTTTTCCGCCGATAAAAAAATACGTGTCTAATAGTTTTCAATGCTTCACCACACATATATATATATATATATATATATATATATATATATATATATATATATATGTGGTGAAGCATTGAAAACTACTACACACGTATTTTTTTTATCGGCGGAAAACGCTTTTAAGGGGAGAAACCACCCCTCATAGAAAGGCGTCACCCCTTACTTTAATTTTTGTTCAATACATTCTATAGTGGATATTCATCGCTTTACATTAGAAGAATTTTTGTTTTTGTTTCATTCAGAAGGACTGTTGGGGGTGGAACTACAAAATTATCCCTCAATACGCTTTCCTTCGAAGGGTGGTTTCCCTCCTAAAAGCGTTTTGCCGCAGATAAAAAAAAATACGTGTCTAATAGTTTTCAATCCTATAGCATATATATGAGTTTCAACAAAATCGAAGGCGGACACTCAAGTGATGTTCTTAGTAAAACTTCCTGAAATTTTCTATTTTCTTTTGCGCTGATTTATTCTCCTTTACCCGCGAGCACAACTTTTACTCGAAACAGTCCTCCGACGTTTACATGCAATAACGAAAATCGCTAAAAATCACTTCCACATAAAACAAAACAAAAACACAAAAAAACTCCCAAAACGGTCTCAAAATACCCAAAATTACGTTGAAAAAGTAACTCCACTTTTCTCCTCCTCGCAAAAATCGCACCATTAATGATCATAATCATTAACTTTCGATGATTCTCTTCTCAGCCGAATTTTGGGCCAAAACAAGTTTAACAAATTACCAAAAAAAAAAAAAAACTGAAAAATCGGGACAGTAACGAAAACGAAGAATGTACAACTCGAGAAAAAAAAGATCCAACATAATTGCGTGTAAGTCTAGGGGCATGGAATTGTGAATGTACAGAGGTACAGTCGAACCTCGATATAACGAGTCTCAAGGGAAGTTCGTTATATCGAGTTTTCGTTATATTGAGGTTTTTTTATACCGAAGTAATTTTCCTTAGAATGTTCTTTAAAAAAAATACATGAGTATTATAAATATGGGGATATTAAAAAAAAGGAAGGTTCAAATTAGAGCATTTTTTACAAACAATTAGCAATTAGAGCATAATGTATAGGATTATGTCGTTGATCAAGGTTTCGAGTGTGTATCGGAAGGGAATGGCCAAATCTTCGTTATATCGAGGTTCGACTGTATGATGATCAGCAAAGAACAAAATATCGAAAGTAGCGAAAGAGAGAAAAGCCAAGTACAACTATAAATAAACGATGATACAAATCGAACGGGGCAATAAATAACAACAATAAACACCGGGGCATAGACGAGCGTGTAAATCCTTACGCTTTTTCCACACCCCCACCCCCGCACCTTCGATCATTTCGCCCTGCGCTCCCCTCGCCGTGGGGGAGTGATCTATACTGTGCGGAATGATCGAGACATGCTCTAATGGCAAATATATACAATAGATCGAGAGCATACCAAACTAGACAGCGAGAGAGAGAGAGAGAGAGAGAGAGAGAGAGAGAGAGAGAGAGAGAGAGAGAGAGAGAGAGAGAAATAAAATATAGCCCGAGTGTATATACTCTCGTTACAGACACGGTGAACGAACATACGAACTGAGGTCGATTGTTATCCGATCAATTACACAGGAAACGAGATCTCTCGCCAATTATACCAGGCTCGACGTGCAGAGGATTTCGAACTTGGTGAAAATTTAAGAGGTCTTCTCACTTAAGACGCTAAAAAAGGCTATTTTCATTAATTTTATTGATAGGTTCATATTATAGATATTAATATAATTGCTATTGAATAAAATACACTTTCGAAGTACATTTAAAAAATGTATTTTTTTATTTTAGTCAATATTTATAGACGAAAATGGTAGTTGAAAAAATGTCCTAAAAAAATGGTTGATGCAATTTCGAAGATGGAACATCCGAAACAAAATAATCGAACTGTTTTAAATTGAGTATGTGACGATTTTTCATATATGCAAAAATAACAAAATGGCGGACATTTTTCGAAAAAACGTGTTTTTTCACCGTTCTTGGCAAAAAAAAAATAGAAAATATCAAAATTTAAAAAAAATCTGTATATGAGCTATTGCTGTAAAGGATATGTGGTTAGAATTTCATGACGATCGGTTCAGTAGTTTCGACGATTTTATCAACAAGCCGTCGAAAAACGTTGTTTCGAGAAAAATGCGTTTAAAGGTTGTTTGGGTTACATAAATACATAAAAAATGTTTTTTAAATGTATTTCGAAAGGGTATTTGTTAAGTGTAACAATTTTTATATCAATATCTATAATATAAACCTATCAAAAAATTCATAAAAATAGCCTTTTTAGCATGTAAAGTGAGAAGACCCCTTAAGAAGGCGCTACTTTTCGGCCATAGGGTCTCAACTTTTCCACGGATAAATCTTTGAAAATGCACTCTGATGGTATTTTTTCTCAGGGGTACATATGTCTGCCAGAAGTTCGACTTCGAATTTCCTGAAAGTTCCAGAAAAGTCGCTTTTGTGAAATAATAATATATATCGATATTCCGGCAATTTGGTAGTTTCCTATGGGGATTCGTCAATTTTGCTAGAATCAATTTTTATTTCATTTTTTTCGTTTTCATCATTACTCGAAGATTTTTTTTGTAAATTGGAGTCGTGAATCTCTAAGGAGAATACCTAAAAACGTTTGAATGATTTTCACATCCAAAACGTCTAAATAACATTTTTTTAAATGATAATAAAAATTAATTTTGGTTGTATTTAAACGATGCAAACGTCAACGTCATGGAGGCGCGCATTTCGGTTATTTCCATTCCAAATCTGCACGGAAAAAAAGAAATAGTACAAAATACAGGGGCTAAACAGTTCGCATTGGACTCGAGCGATTGCACAGCGATATTACCTGAAACACAGTGCTCAAAATACAGTGTGCTCAAAATAAATTATTACAGTTCCTATACTGTCCTCTTTGGACTCGAACCGCTCTACTGTATCTTTTACTGGAACACACAGTCCAAAATACAGTGTAGTCAAAAGTAAATTTTGACAGTTCAACACTGTAATATAAATTTAACAAAACTTGTAATTTGACAGTTGGTTAATCTGTATTATGTACAATGAATGCGCCAGTTATATCGACAAAGTTTATGTAGGTGTTTTAACAGTGAAGTCCTCTGTTCTAGAAACTGGTTAGCAACAGATATAGTTTCAGTTTTGAACCGTTGCTTTTTACAGTGTGAACACGGGAAACGTTCTTGTTTTAATACTGTAATTCAAACTTGATGAACCCCGTAATTTAATAAGGCCACAAATCGTATATTATAGAAAATTAGGGGTAAAAATAACATTAGATAGCGCTGAAAGAACAATTGAAGCGCTGAAAGAACTGCCAGTCCTTTGTGTCCTGGTCGCGCCACGCTCGAGACAGGTCCTAACCAGTGAATACCGTTTACAACGTCACACTGTAAATTTGATTATAAACATAAAATTAAAAAAGTTCGGCGAAACCTTCGCTTACAATGTATATTGTAAGCAATGTAATATATACACACACACACACGCGCGCGCGCGCACACACACACACACACACACACACACACACACACACACACACACACACACACGCACGCACGCACGCACGCGCGCACACACACACACACACACACACATATATATATATATCAAGAATATACTGAACTGAGTGAGACACACAAAAAAACGTTTATCCATAAAAGAAGTTTGAGAAAACTGTGTAGAAAATATTAAAAAATCAGTCACATACACAGGAACGTACCTTTTTGTAAATAATTCTCTCTTTTTTATAATTTCTTGAATTATGTCGCACAAATTTCAACATTCGCATCCTATCGACCACGCACTACTAACTGGCAATCCTTTGTGTCCTGGCCACGTGCCTCACCCCACGCGCGAGACAAGTCCTAATTACACAAGAACGTACATTTTTTTAAATTCTCTCTTTCTTTATAATTTCTTGAATTCTGTCGCACAAATTTCGATGTCCGCGTCCCATCAACCACGCACTACTAACTGGCAATCCTTTGTGTCCTGGCCTCGTGCCTCATGTGCATACAGCATAAAAAACAGTGATCGCATTTAAATTTTACAGTTGAATATTTTTACTGAAATCACTGATGTATTCACAATATCAAACTGTAAATAAACCAGTCTAACTGTAGAAATCTCAGAGTGCACAGATAACGTCATGAACAGTCGAAAGAAGAGTAAAACTACCGTGCCACACTGTGAAATTTAATGAATCACTCTGTACTCAATACAGTGTACACTGCAACCCTTGCAGTTTGCGTACAGTATAAAAAGCAGTGATCTCATGTAAATTTTGCAGTTAAATATTTTTACTGAAATCACTGATTTATTCACAATACCAAACTGTAAATAAATCTGTGTAACTGTAAAAATCTCAGAGTGCACAGATTACGTGACGAACTGTCGAAAGAAGAGTAAAACTACCGTGCCACACTGTACAATTTAATGAATCACTCTGTACTCAATACAGTGTACACTGTAACCCTTGCATTTTGCGTACAGTATAAAAATCAGTGATCTCATGTAAATTTTACAGTTGAATATTTTTACTGAAGACACTGATGTATTCACAATACCGAACTGTAAATAATCCAGTGTAACTGTAAAAATCTCAGTGTGTACAGGAAAATTCGTCATTTTTGTAGGACAGGATTTACATTATTTTGTTTTACTGTAAAATGAAATATGGCACCCTGTTTTTCATGCGGTTTATACTGTGATTTTCGCTGTTTCTTTTTTTCCGTGTGGGCACCGATACATTTAAGTTTTGCCGAATTTTCTCCCCGTCTCAACTCATTACCCTAGATTTTTTTATTGCCTTTGTTATTTTTTATCGCCTTTTTATTTATTCTTTGGTACACGCCCTTTTCGGCTTCCACGATCCCTCTCCCTTTTCCACTAGAATCGTCGAAGCAAAGCATTTCTCCGTCGATCGCTGATGAATCGATCAAGTTGCGACAAAACCATTATTGTCCTCGTGCCAAAACGGCACCAAGCTGGAGTGCGCGAAAACGAAGGATCGGTGTAACTGCGCGTCGTCGTTGGGGCAGCATTGGGGTTTCTATGCGGCATGTGCCTGGCAATACGATGAAAGCAATGCCCTTAGAAATCCCAAAAATGTTCAACGCTAAAACCTCGATATACAAGAAAATTTGGATCCGGTCGAATTTACGTTGCCAACATGTAGATATTAATTCACGAGTGTAGCAATGCCTATCGAAGTGTATCGAAATAATAATATATATATGTTCTCATTAATCGTCGAAACAATTATTATTATTATCATTATATGATTAAAATAATTATTATAATTATTATATATTATTATAATTCATAATTATTATTATAATAAATAACAATAAACGTCGAAATAATTGTTTACCCGTTGGAATAACGTTTGTTATTCGCTTGTATGTTATTGGGTGACCGTCGGACGTGCCTTCAACGATCCTCGTCTTGTCAGTGGCGAAGTATTGTCATATATATTTGTCCGATCAGAATAAATAATAAATACAGATACTGTGAGAATCATACAGTCTGATTTGTTGTTATTGGTATTATTACTATTTTGTTATTATTCATATTGGCGTAATTATTATTATTATATTGCATTACATTCATCGAAGGATTATTACTTCATTGTATCGTATCTAACTGTACATGATTATTATGTTGTATTGTACAAAACCATAGACTGTGCGGAAGATTTTAATCTGATGGGTGCAGTTTTTGAGTATGGATATTGCAAATTCATGTACACAATATACGTTGGCGATATATTATAATTAATATACTGTCGAGTATAATGAACGAGGGATACCCTGCATCGATTTTGTCGAAAGGAACAAGACATTTTGGAACACATACTTGAATGTGACAAAATTGAAGAAAAAATGAATGAAGGAGTGGTAGGTGGTCTGGAAAATGACGATGATACTGCAAGGAGGTGCTACATTGTAAAATTAATAGAGGGATAAAAGGTAAATCGATAAAAGAATTGTATGAATATATGAGCCTGTTCAAATGCTTGGCAAAAAGGAGAGAGAGAAAAAAGGAACAAAAACCAGGAATGTAAGCAAATGATAAAAAGGGAATCGCGTAAAAGGGTATTGAGGACTTACACCTAGTTGGAATTTTTGAGAATATCGATTTTTCGTTATCGACGAATTTTGAAAAAATTACATTTCAAAAATATTCTCGGAAAATTTAAAGTAGATTTGTTAAAAATTAAGGGTGTTATAGGCGTTTATAGGTAGGTTCCGCGAACCGGTGAACTTTAAACGCGTTTATCTCAAAATGTCTTTTTCAAGATCGGTGACCACGATATGTCAAAAATCACTGCACCGATCAACTTCGAATTTTACACGCTGCATTTCCATATCGAAAAGCAGTGCTCGCACGAAGGATTTTGAATCGCGGGCCGGGTTGAAATTCCGAACTTTGAGTTATCAGAACGCTCAGAACTCCGAAAGAATACCGTAAAACGGGGGGGGGGGGGGGTAAAACTTTGAACAGGTTTTGAAAGTTTTTCGTAGGTAACTTTTTTTTAACATCCTACATACCAACTTTTCTTGCTCCAATAGATCAGTGTGTCCTTTATCTATCAAATGTATAAGAAAGTCAAGCTCCCCCTCACAATTTGATATATACATTTTTTAAAGTGTCCAAGTAGCCCCGAGTATGGGGCCTCTTTAACAGGGCATTGAAATGCAACTTGTGTCAAAGATTAAGGGTTACTTTGGAATCATTTTGACAAAAAATGTAATATTTTATGCGTTATAGGTGGAATTAAATGAAAAACAACGATTTTTTATAACCAAATTGTCATCGTTATTAAGACAGCAAAACTCGAACAATTTTCGTCCAATCGACTTGAAATTTTAACTGTAGCTCCTTAGATTGCTTTAACGGTCAAGTACGAGAGCTTTTTCGAATAATCGAAAATTGTAAAAAATATATCACTTTTGAGACAAAAATTATGGTAGAAAAAACGAACTTTTTTCAAGCTCGTCTCTATTTTTCTTTTGATTATTTTTGCCCAACATCACGCCAGCGAAAGTCTACACGGTTGGCTGTAAATGATGTAGAACGTATAACATTGTCGAGACAAATGTCAAAATTGACGTAAAATCACTTCTTAATAAAAAAAAATCCTTGAAATGATTCATCGATTTATCGAAAATTTGAATACTTTTAAAACTGCCATAGCCGATTTATTTTGACGGTGTTCGAATTTTCGGAATTTTGGTCTCGCGTGTAAAATTCTTTCGGAGTTTTGATCTTTCGGGGTAGTATTCTTTCGTAGTTTTGAGCGTTCTGATCATTCAAAGTTCGGAATTTCAACCCGGCCCTATCTTGAATTTCGGAACATTAAAATTCGGAATTTTAAACTGTCGGAGCATTTCAAATTCGGAATTTCAACGGCCCCTATTTTGCATTGGTTTTCTTATATCTGTCCTAAACGTTAGTTTCCCCGTACCCTCGGAAAATGCACTACAGTGCAGCTCAAAAAGACTGTGCACGCAACGAAAGTTAGGTTAGGTTAGCAGAATGCGGCCTGGAGCAATATGGAAGGCTTCAGCTGGAAATGTCAATACGTGAAAAGCCGCAAAGGTATACGTTGGAACTCAGGAAATGAAAATGAAATATACAGGGTGTCCCTCTTATCGCTGCCACCCGAAATAACTCGGTAATTATCGACGTCACGTACGGTGTGAAGGGGGCCATCAATGCGACCAATTTTTATTTATTCTGAAAGTCGGTGAGCACGATTTCTCAAAAACGGCTCAACCGATCGGTCTGCAGTTTTAACACAACCTTGTCAGATACATTCTTCGGGTATTGATCCAAGGAATAAGATTTCCGATAATTATTTCTATTTTTTTTCAACGATTTAACGAAAAAAATTTGGTCGAAAATCGAAATTGTTACTTTCCGGAGCCACCATTTTGTCAAAAATTAAAATTTCGACTATTCCTTCGATCAATACCTGGATTCATCTATCCCCTGAAAGAATCTTTTCGGTTTTTTCATTTTGGATAATCCAAACCGGAGATACTTTGCTCACCGCCGGAAACTTTTTTTTCGGGGACCTTCAGGAGACTTCCCACAGGAGCAATGTTAATGAATATTTTTGAAAATAAAATGTGCCAATCTAAAGCTAAAAGATGCCACTACACTGCCTAATACTTTTCGTTTTGCCCAAATGAAATCGTTTTCCAGAAAAAAATCGTGAAAAAAAACGACTTTTTTTCGAAATATATTATAATTGCTTCAACGTATCCGTCATTGAATAGACAAAAAAATAATTACAAAAGTTACTCACGAGCTTCGAGTGCTTGTCGACGAGACGTATCCTCGGAAAGCCAACGTCACCTCCGCGCAACGGTGTAGTTGCACTTTCCTGCACCTCGACCCGACGCTCCAACACACTGCGCAACATCCTCCCTTTCTTTATTCCGTATTTTTTCTTTGTTCTCCTTTTTCGTCGTCTTTATTTTTCGTTTTTATTCGCGTTGATTCCTCCGTACACTTATCGGAAATCAATTGGTCACGATAATCGCGCAACGACTGATCGATCAACGACAAAGTCAAGCGCTCGGGCGTCTCACGGCGCCAACAATAACAGCAATAATGATAATGATCGTGGCAATAATACCACAGTACCCATGAAAATAATCACAATGACATCCCTACACTGATCATTGTAAATTGTAATAACGGATCGTGATGATAATTCGTTTTATTTCGGTCTCGCGACTCGTTCTCGTCGGCAGTCACGTGACCATAATACAACGCGCGAAAGGTGCAAAAAAAGTCAAATGAATATTCACGTCCTTTATTTGTCAAAATCGTCCAAATTCGGTTTTTTTTCGCCGTAACTCGCGTCGTTTGCTTTTTTTTTTTGTTTTTCGTGCGCTCTCTTAGCCCCAGGTCGAGTTCTCGCTGAATGGCTTTTTCTTGGGGCAGCTATCCCCGTCGTTGTGTCCGCTCGCAGCGCCGCCGGCCTTTCGTTTTCGCCTCTTCTTACCTGCATCGAAGAAGAGACAGTGCACTTGTGAGTCGTTCAGAATCAAGGTAATGTGTCATTGTTTATTTTGTTTTTTTTTTTGTCTTTTCGTCTTCAACGTGCACGGGTAGGATTTATTTTTGACTCGCGCGCGGCAATGATCGAAATCCTCGTCGGTCGCGCCAACGTGACATTTTCGTACTTTTCTTTTTATCCCTTATTCCTTTCGTGCATGTGTTTTTCGCTCATTTTTTAGGGAACGGAGGGGTGCCTTCGGGTAAAAGGGCTCAATTTTTTTTAGTGGTCGTTTTTGGTATTACTCACACGGGATTTTGACGCCTCCCGAGGCAAATTTGCTCGGACGATGAAGGGACGAAAAAATTGGCGAAAAACCTTGATTCTGAATTTACGTCAAAGTACTCGGGAAACGGTAATCTTGTACGTCGAATTACTGAGTCAAATTTCACGAATTTAAAGTATTCTCTTTTTTTTGTTCTTTATTCAAAATTTTTTTCTCGCTTTTATTTAACAAGTTTTGTTCCGTTGTAAAAAAAAAAGAAATAAGAAATGACGAATTGTTGGTAATCGAATCCAACCATCAGCAGGTGGAAAAAATCTTAATCCTAATATATCTTTCTTTTAATCTTTAAAAAAATCTTAAACCTAATTAATATATATATTTACCACCAACGGGGTAAATGGGAAAACTGCATAGTCTTTCGACCAAAAATAGCGCTCATTAAAATGTAATTCCAAATATATATATATATATATATATATATATATATATATATATATATATATATGGGTAATTCTTTTACAAACCGGACAGATTGAGGCAAAATCTGACCGACACATTTTTTATTTGGCTGAATTTTTTTTTATGAGTTCTATATCGAAAAAAATAATATACCTATTTGAGGATTTTTTTTTTCTTAGATAGAGGGCGTTGAAAATTAGAGATTTTCGTGATTTTTGCCTCGGAGACTCATTTTCAAACACTCATTACTCCGGTTCTTTTTAAGCTAGAGTAAACTTTTTTTTTATTTTGAAGATAATAAAGTAAATTTTAAGAAAAAAATATATACAAAAAAAATTATAAAGAATTTCATATTCTTATTAATAATTTAAATGTTTAAATCGATTTTAAACAGTGGTCCCCAAAATTTAACGATTATTTAATACAACCATCGAATTCTACGTCAAATTTTCTATAAAAAACATGTTTTTAAGTAACGGAGAATCTATTATTACTGGGAGAGATACATTAATTTATGTAGCGCGGCACGTCGTATCGGCGCGCGGGCACCTCTGCACGCCTCTCCTTCTAACCCTACATCGTTTTTCTCAATAACATTGATGGTTATCAAAATAATAACATGTTAGTAAATGAAAAAACATATTTATTTTTATTTTTAAATAAGACTTCTAATCAACTTAATATCTATTTAAAGACTTTTACAATTGTTGTTTTATCATTTAATGAAAATATTTTTGCTTCTAGTCTCTGAAGAGAGATCGGTATCATACAATGGAATTGTAAAGTGCCTTTTATTGTTAAAGCTTTTTGAAATCGTTCTGACAATATTTGTTCTTCCTTATCATACTCATCATTAGTTGAATAACGACACGTTATGCTTTGCAAAGCTTCTGTTGCCCAAGTGAATAATTCGTGGGGTGTTTGAATAGGATCATTTATCCTTTGAAGACTAGCTCTAGCAGCAAGTCGTTTCAACGTCCCACCTATTCCATCGCATGGTCCCTTGCCATGAGACGTAGGGGAAAAATGCCATTCGGCTGATATTCCAAAATCTTCTACATGATGAGTAAGATTAATAAAGTTTTTCTTGTTTTTGTACTGTGCGCTTGCACCGTCCGAAAAATATATTAATTTATTAACACCTCTCAAATTCGTCTTAATAAATTCTACAAGTTGTTGTTGAAAAAGATGAACTGCAACTGTGTTATGATGCAAGCATTCAGAAATGCAAACAAAACTTTTGACCTTTAATTCATCTTTTTCGTCTTTATAGTAAATTGAGAATGGATGCACAGTTGCTTGATCATTATTCCAGTGCACACCTTGTATGGAATTTTGTAAAACAAATGCCGCGCTACATAAATTAATGTATCTCTCCCAGTAATAATAGATTCTCCGTTAATTAAAAACATGTTTTTTATAGAAAATTTGACGTAGAATACGATGGTTGTATTAAATAATCGTTAAATTTTGGGGACCATAGTTAAAAATTGATTTAAACATTTAAATTGTTAATAACAATATGAAATTGTTTATAATTTTGTTTGTATATATTTTTTTCTTAAAATTTACGTTATTATCTTCAAAATGAAAAAAAAAAGTTTACTCTAGCTTAAAAAGAACCGGAGTTATGAGTGTTTGAAAATGAGTCTCCAAGGCAAAAATCACGAAACTCTCAAATTTTCAACCCCCTCTATCTAAAAAAAAAAAAAAAAAATCCTCGAATAGGTATATTATTTTTTTCGATATAGAATCCATAAAAAAAATTTCAGCCAAATAAAAAATATGACGGTCAGAAAGGTGTTCGGTTTGTAAAAGAATTACTCATATGTATATAAATCTTTTTTTTTAATAATCTATTTTTCTTTATCGAACCTTTTTCCCGCTACATATTCCATTCTAAGCCCCATGGTTCCCGCGTCACGGTGCATTTTCGAAAGCTACTTTCCAAAAAGCTAAATAACCTTGCGGAAAGATTCAGAATACAAAATTATTAGACGAAAATTGTAGGCTGATCTCGGCCTTCAGTCACTTTGATAAACAAATTTCTATCGCCCTTGCTGTAAAAATGACACGCGAACTTACGAGAACCGAACATTTTTAATCTATTTTCCTTACTTTTATTATCAAAGATATTTTTTTATCGATGCATATCGTAGATCGCTAAATGAATATCTTAAAAAATTGTCGACGTACTTTTGTAAGTAAAATCTGTCAAAAGTTAAGGGAATTAAAAAATATTGATTTTCATTGCATTCCAACGATGCGTGAAAAAAACAAAAAGTAGTAGTAAATGCGAAAAAAGTCCAGGGGTTCCAAATAATACTTCGAATTTTTCTGCCCAATTTTTTCTAACCGGGATCTGTAAGTTTTTGGGCCGATCAAAAAGGCGAAAAGCGCATAGTTTCCAGGCTCTGTGCTGAAAATTTAGTGTCAATATTTTGAAAAAAGCTTATAATTATTTTAATTATTTTGTTGTGGCTCTCCATCGTCGTCTCCTTCCTCTCCCTGGCAGCTCGTTTTCGTCCATTCGCTTCCGCTTCTTCTGTTGCACTCAATCATCGGATATTTTTTTCTTTGTTGACCCAACGACGACGCCTCTCTCTCTCTCTCTCTGTCTCTCTCTCTCCCGCCCTTTCTATCTCTCTCTGTCTTTCCCTCCTTCTTTGAAGACAACTCGAGAGCGGATACCCAATAAAGCGACACCCGCGCCAACTTCTCCGCCATCTCTCTCGGGCTGATGATTGGATTTCATCGCCCAGAGGTATTTTCCGTCGTCGCTAACGAACCGTTAAAGTTTCGCGTAAATATCAAATTAGATCGTTAATCGATTTGTCAGCAAGATTTTTTCGTCACGTTTTTTTTTGTCTCAGCATCAGGGGCGTTTCGGATCTCGCGTTTTGTTTTTTTTTGTCGCGTAATCCTTTACAAACAGTACAAAAAGACCATCGAATTCTTTGATAGTAGAGCTGGCGCCACGAACGAGCGTTCGTTTCCCGAAACTTTTGTAGTTTATCGCAGGTGTCTTCAGTGAAATGTCATCTCTTCTCACATTGCCGCATATTTGCCGAACGGAAATTTATTCCGAAGACCAGGGAGATTGGTCGTTAGGATTGTCGCGCTTAATAATGGGGGTGAGGATGAAGGAGTCGTCAGAGCTGACGCTATGAGACGATCGTCTCGTCGTGCTAGACGAAACACCGGAATCCTGGGTATCTCCGTCGCGGCGAGCCGGTTTCTTTTTCTGTCGCCGATGATAAATGCGATCCACCGTCGTTGTGCGTGTAAGGGTTAGACGATATTCGCGCGTCGACCATTCCGATGACCTCATTAAATGCTGATAATTCGTGCGGTACAAAGGTTTCTTCACGTACGTGCAGCGTGTCTTTCGACTAATCTCGAAGATCTTGATGTCTTTTCGTGGGTGACTGACTCGATGGCTGCAAATGCTGTCACTCCATTTGTCGATTTCTCGCTTATGGTATGAACGCTCATCGTAGCTCGAATATGACGAATCTTTTGGCAAGTCCTTGAAGCAAAACGAATTTTCCGAAAAGTCGCTATCCAGGACATAAGAATTCGAGAAAAATGATCTGTGGGGCACGTAGGCGCGGTCTCCGCGTCCAATGAAGTCCTTCAGGATAGGATTGTCGATTACTTCTTGGCGGCTAGCTAAGCGATGACCGAACCCGGACCAGGCATAGCTCAAACGCTTTGGAGCGATGTAAAAGAATTGCCATTTCGTGTTAAGATTCGACAGGCTTCGTTCTTCTTTGGCTTTACATTGCCCATTGGCTCGGGCACTCCTCGTTGCGCGACTCGATATTTTTATCCGCGAACTCTTCTCGTTCTCGTCGTCGTCGTCGTCGTCGTCGTCGTCGGAGCCCTTTCGATCGCGCGATCCGCCCACCACGTTGGGCAAATCGAAGTACTCATCGTCCAAGGACTCGTCCTCGGACGAATCCGACGTACGTGGCGCCGTCTGTCGACGACGAGCAGCCGCGTTGTCGCGATTTTTCGTACCGTTGCTACCGCTTGCTACCGGACACGGGGATCGAGTACACTCACAATTTTTTCGAAATCGCACGGATACGACTCGGCTAATGAAGAAACGGTTTTTAATGTCTCACCTGACGCTACGGTCCAGTCCTCGTCCACGTCGCCATCCGCGCCGTTCGTCGAATTAGCCTCCCGATCCTGCGTCGCACCGTCTTCAGACGATTTATCGTTCCTTCGAGCATAAAACAAGGACATGTAGAGGCGTACGTACTTTTTGGCCGCGGTCAAAGTATTGAAAGTGCGTGTTGCTTTCCAATAATAGACGAACTAAGTTATATTAGGTGTAGTAAAAAGAAATCCATTATTTTTGCAATAGATGGCTTTAGTAATCTGTATCTCGCGTTGTATAAGTGCGATCGGATTACGGTAGATGGGGTTAGAAAGATAAGATTTCGTACTAAAATAAACATCTCAGACAGTTTTGTGATTGCTTGACTCAATATTGTTCGAGCGCGCGTCAAAGATGGCCACCAGCAAAGTGAAAGTACGCCGTATTTTACAGTTTTTCTTCGATAAAGGCGAAAAAGGCAAGCCAGGCGGCTGAAAATATGAATAGTGTTTATGATCGTGATACTGTAACAGCCAATGACGCGCAATTTTGGTTTCGTCGATTCCGTTCCGGTAATTTTTATGTCAAAGATGCACCATGCTCTGGAAGGCCAATTGTCGAAAATGTCGATAAAATGATGGAAGTCGTCGAGTCCGACCGTCACGTGAGCACTGTTTCGATTACCCAGGAGCTAAACATTGCGCAAAAACCGTTTGGAACCACTTGAATAAGGCTGGATACAAAAAGAAGCTCGATGTATGGGTGCCACACGAGGTAACGCAAAAAAACCTCATCGGCCGAATTTCCATCTGCGAATCGCTGTTGAATCGCAACAAAATCGACCCATTTCTGAAGCGGATGGTGACCGGTGATGAAAAGTGGGTCACTTACGACAACGTCAAGCGAAAACGGTCGTGGTAGAATCGCGATGAGCCGGCGCAGACGGTGGCCACGGCAGGATTGACGGTCAGGAAGATTTTGCTGTGTGTTTGGTGCTATTGGCAGGGAATCATCTACTATTAGCTGCTCCCCTACGGCCAAACTCTTAATTCGGACCTGTACTGTCAACAATTGGATCGTCTGAAGGAAGCAATCGCCCAGAAGCGGCCAGCTTTGGCCAATAGGAGAGGAATTGTGTTCCATCAGGACAACGCTAGGCCACGCACGTCGAAAGTGACTCGCCAGAAGCTCCGGGAGCTTGGTTGGGAGCATCTTATGCATCCACCTTATAGTCCGGATCTGTAATCACTTGGTAGTAATTACCACCTGTTCCTGTCTATGGCGAATGATTTTGCTGGTGAAACATTCGCCTCAAGAGAAGCTTGTGAAAATCGACTGTCCCAGTTTTTTGCCAATAGGGACGACGGTTTCTAGGAGAAAGGCATAACGAAGTTACCTTCAAAATGGCAACAAGTTATCGATCAAAACGGTGCATATTTGACCTAAATCGGATCATTCTAACTATGCTAAATAAAGCCTTGAATTTCATGAAAAAGGAATGGATTTATTTTTACTACACCTTATAATTGCGCTGTATTTTCGACTTTTCCATCAAGTTGAAAGGTATTGTTTTACAGCTATCCCAAAAACGTTTTTGAGAAATTATTGAGGGTTATCTTTCGGAAAAGTAATAATCATGGATTGTGATTATGTTTTGAATTCATTTTCAGCATTTGGGTTATACATATACAGTGATATATGATATTATTTTGTATACGACAACCATGTCTTCCTCGCTTTTTCGTCCGTGCAAACAGGACCTAAAAAAGGTCTTTTAGGGCCTAGGTGTTCAAAATTTGCGCGTTCGCATTTGTCACGCTCACGGGCATCGAACGCCGCTGTGAAACAGCTGTCATTCCTTCAGCTGTCACTTTCACCTGACACTGCGACGAACTTGTATCGGGATAAATAACATATATTTATTCATCCCGAAATTATCTTTACGAATAGTATATTCAAATATAATGATGCGTTTAAAAAGTAATCCGATATAACGCAATTATGTTTTCCTCGCTTTTTCATGCGTGTGAATGGTGAACGCCTTGTTATAAATTATTAATAAGATAGTATATTAAGGTATGCTTATACATTTCAAAATTACGTTTAGTGTCAACTGGCTCTGCCCCCGGAAGGGGCTGGGTCCTGCGATACAACTTCCATATGCAATGCACCTTCTGCACGTGCTTGCAGCCATATGTACTCAACAATACAAAAGCTCGGAAAACATGATTTTGTTATGTAAATAATCGTGTGGACCGTGGAGAAAGGGGCATTTACGGCTCGCGCGATGTTTTCCGTACTCGTCTTCTCCTCGCGCGCTCGTCTACGACTCGTACTGAAATGAACATCGCGCTCGGAGTAAAAGTCCCACTTTGTCTCCTTGATACACAATGTACTATTTGTTTGTGCCACAAATTTAGAGGTTATGTCAAGTTTTTTTTCGCTCTATATCTTTTGTCTCCTAGACATCGGTGACATGGCCAGCCATGCACAATTGCTTGCCATGTTCTTCTGCGCTTTTACGAAACGTTTGACCGGATATGGATGAAAAACCAAATTTAATTGCATGCATTTTGCTATAAATGTCTTATATTTGAACGCTAAACGACCCACAAGAGCTTTGGATTGAAACCGGTCGAGGCGCCACGGGTACTTTCGACCTGCCCTCCATCGAATTTGTACGTTCACTATATTCAAAACACATCACTGGAAAGAAGAATTTGAAAGTTAAATCAGATGTTTATCGAAGGCAATGGAAGAGTATTGCATTGAGAATCCAATGGAGAGCTTTCTCACATGTGCTCAAGGGTATAACGAGTTTCGAGACTTAAGGCGGTCCTCTAGTTTCTCGGGTCGAAAAAATCGATTTTTTTTCATAAATCACATCTACAACATGTGTAGAAAATATGTGCCAAAGGATTTTTCGATATTCGAAGTGGTTCACAAGTTACGGCCCTGGAACGGAGCAGGTATACGGAGCAGGTATACTTTCAAACGCGTTTTTCTCGAAACACCATTTTTCGAAACGCCGACCACGATATTTCAGAAAATACTGCACCGATCTTGTTCAAATTTATACAGCATCTTTAATATGTTATAAGCCAGCGATTGAACTAGGATTATCATGATTGCTTCGATAGTTTTTTTTTGTACGAGCGAAAAACTTAAGAAAAATGAGTAAAAAATAGAATGTAATTTTCAAAAGTGTATAAAAAAGTCAATTTTTGTAATTTAGAATTCACTCTAGTTCAATCGCTAGTCTCAAATATGAAGATTAAAATGCCGTTTGGTTTTTTGATTTCAGATAAGCAGAACAGCCGCAATCTTGGTCACCGTCAAGCACCTCTTTTACTTGATGTCTTCCTGTCGGCCACTATAACTGTCATTCTATTATATATTTTGACTTCAAAAAATTTGTAAAGCTTATTTAAATGTTAATAAAGATTATGCAAAAACAATGAGATT
>OX101786.1:2327913-2407673 GCA_944452715.1 Ophion slaviceki | reverse complement strand
TTAAAACGAAACGAATCAAATGTATCAAATTCGAGATATTTCTCCAATCAGTTTGATTAAGGTTCCTGACGACGACTGGTCCATGTACAGCCGGTCATCAGTCATCGTCGATTTGCTTTGCGAACGATATAAACGCGACTCGATCGTCGGAAAGTTTTCTCGAGTACCGTCGACTCAACGCATGGGTCTTGATGCACGCGGTTTTTACGACGCCTCGCTTGCTTTTATGGTGCTGGGTATACTTTTTGTCATCTCTTTATTTTTTAATGTTCGCCTATGAATTATGTATTTTCCTTCTGTCGCAACGTGACCCAATTATGAGTTGATCCGCACTCGGTGACACGATTATCCGGCGGAAAATAAAGCACTGATTTTTCTAGCCTTCGAATCCATGATGCGTTGCGTCATTGGAGAGAATCGTAAAGGAAGTTTGGTAATTTATTAAGGGGTTACGCCCCTTGCAATTTTGAAAAAATCGATTTTTTTATTGCATTTTTTTGAAGTGCAATTTGAAGTGCAGTTTTTTTTTGATGCCCGGAATAGATGACTCTATGTAAGTTTACAAAAAAAAAAAATATTTTCTTCGTGTAAACTGAAATGGAAACTTTAAACGCGTTTTTCTCAAAATGGCATTTCTGAAGTCGGTGACCAAGATTACTCGAACACTAATGAACCGATCTTCTTGAAATTTTGCAGGCTTATTTAATACATAATAATGTAGTCTTCAATCGTTCGATTTTTTTTTTCGAAAAAAATGGCCGTTTTATAGCCAAAAAACGGCCGTTTTTTTTTCGTTAAAATCGAACCATTAACTTTGACTGTCCGCCATTTTGTGAAAAATGAACATTTTTTAAAATCCTTCGATTAAAGACTAGTTTATACTTATATCTGACTAAATCCATCCGCATTTTTTTTTTCAGATGATCCACTTCGCCGCAATGTTGGTCACCGCAAACCGTGTATATAAAAACATTATTTCATTGACGGCCATTTGCCACTAAACAATGTAATATTTTTCAATAAAAAAATTACTGGAAGTTCTTCAAGATGTGTTCTTTAAGATGGTATATTGATCGATTAAAAAAGTTTTGTAGTTTTCTTTAAAAAAATTCATGAAAAAGGCCTTTTTTTGCGCTACAAGTGGGGGTAACGCCTTAAGTCGATTCTCTAGATTTCAACATGAGAAAAAAAGATGGTTGCGTACGAAACAGTCCATTAGCGATAGATGGCGTTAGGTGCACTATTTTCTCGAATCAGAAGTTGGCATTATACTTGAGGTCTACAGATGTCCTTTAAAACCCCATAGGTGACATTTGACGCATTAAGGGGCTAAACTAGTGTGACACTTTCAATAAATCGATTTTTTGGCCTTTTTCGACAGTTTATGCTTTCAAGAATTTTAGACGAGATTTTTATACTTTCAAGATTTATACTTTCAAGAATATGAAAAGAGATTTTTCAAATTTGCTGACATTGTAACTCAAAGAGCAATTATCCGATTGACTTGAAATTTGAACTGAGTACTCTTGAATATATTTACTCTACAATGACGTAGGATATTTTTGATAGGATGGAAATTGACGATTTGGCATTGAAAAAAACGACCATCTTATAGACAAGAAAACAAACTTTTTTCACATAACTACGCCATTTTCTTAGATTTTGATATTTTTCGAAAATCCTACGTCATTGTACAGGAAATACCTTCCAGTTCAACGACATTTGTTCCTCTTTCGGTTTCAGCTACTCAATCGGCCGGAATCATGTCAGCAGTGGAGGATCTTTTTTTTGGCGTCTCTGAAGGCAGCGCATAAGTGGCTTGGACCTCAATATTTTTCTATGAAAACATTATGTATTATAGGTCAAATATAGCCAAATATTTTCTTAATTTTCCGAAACATTTTATTGAGTACTCTTCTTCCAAAAAATTCCCGAAAATCACCCAAATTTTCAGCGTTCAGACTTGTATAGTCCCTTAAGATCATCCATTTTAATTGTCTTTACAACGGCAAGTTTCATTCCAAATTAATCACATTTGCGTGAAGTTATGCTCCGGTATTCTTTGACGAAGAAACCGACCGCGGGACTGCATCGTTTGCCAAAGCAACTGCATGCCGAACATGCTCCATCGAGATGCGCAAAGAGTGCTTCTGTCGCTTCCAAAGTCGTGATTTCTCGATGAACAACCGCGGAAAACAACCTAAAAGTCACCTAAAATGTCAACCTAAAATGTCGTGTATCACGAGCTGCCGAAAGCATCGGCAAGCATCACTGGGTATCTTTATGGCCTGCAACTGATGCGTTTGAAGCAAGCTCTGCCCCAGAAGAGACCGGAATGGGAGGAATCGACATGGACTCGTGGATTTGCAAATATTCCGTATAGGCAGCTGTCTCGGGGCGGCAGACTTTAGGGGTCGGCGAATTTTAGAGGAACCTTAAAAGGCCTAAGTAAATCCAAGTGAATTATCACCGCCTAAGAAGTACTTTGAAGCAGTGAACTGGGCAATCCTCCGCTGCATGAACAGACATCGCTTCCTCCGCTTACCATTTGTTCCGGTTGATGCAGTCAGCGCTTACGGCACACCACTTCACCTCGTACGAAGTAATAAAAAAAGCCCTGAAAGACTGGATTGCCTCTAAAGAACCCGTATTTTTCCTCCGTCCAATCCGATTGTTGGTCGAAAGGTGGGCTGAGGTTGTCCATTCCGATGGGCTTTGCGTAAACCAGTTTGTCGATTTGCAACCGAACCTCTATCTTTTCTTTCGTTCAAAAATGGGCGGCTTCATATGCAACCACCTAATAGAAACTTCGAAGATGAATTTGCACCGGACAAATTTGTATTTAATCGTTCGTCTAACCGAAGTTGTGCCGCGCCCAGTTATGATTTGTATCAGAGTTCGCACTCGTGATTGCGGTTCTCCTTTTGCCCCTACTTTCTTCCACTTCCCACTTCCCGGCATTATATCACGCTGGTGATATATTCTCGTGCCAATAAAAACGTCAAATGACAGGTGATACATGTTTTTTTTTCGTTTTTGCTTTCATACGTGATTTTTTTTTCTCAATTTTCTCATGCATCAGTCGCCACGGTGAACCACAAGCGCGGTAACTCAAAAGACACAGACTTGCGAGTCGGACAGGCTAGGCCGGGAGGCAAGCTCCGCGCACTCAGAGCTATCCGGGCAACGTAACCCGTTTCTTCTATCAACTCGTCTCGAAATGTCATGCCTCAACGGGGCTTAGAATTTGCATTTTCTAAATGCCACTGCGTGAAGGCGTCTCTCTCTCTCTCTCTCTCTCTCTCTCTCTCTCTCTCTCTCTCTCTTTCGTTTATTATTATAATAACTACCATAATAATTATTGTTATATTATTAATACTATTGTTATTATAAATATAGTAATAATGCCCATAATGATAATGATAATATGTTGATAACAATGAACAACAATAATACCCATAAGTATAGTAACTGCAATTGGCATAATGAGAGTAACAATCATGTCAATAATAATAATGATGATAATTATTGATTTTGATGAAATATTATTCATGATTTCTTTAACGACCGCGATAATAATGGCAATGAAAAAAGTAACATCAATATTGATGATAATACCATTAAGGGGTTCCCCCACTTGTAGCGCCAAAAAGGCCTTTTTCATGAATTTTTTTAAAGAAAACTACAAAATTTTTTTAATCGATCAATATACCATCTTAAAGAACACATCTTGAAGAACTTTCAGTAATTTTTTTATTGAAAAATATTACATTGTTTAGTGGCAAATGGCCGTCAATGAAATAGTGTTTTTATATACACGGTTTGCGGTGACCAACATTGCGGCGAAGTGGATCATCTGAAAAAAAAATGCGGATGGATTTAGTCAAATATAAGTATAAACTAGTCTTTAATCGAAGGATTTTAAAAAATATTCATTTTTCACAAAATGGCGGCAGTCAAAGTTAATGGTTCGATTTTAACGAAAAAAAACGGCCGTTTTTTGGCTATAAAACGGCCATTTTTTTCGAAAAAAAATCGAACGATTAAAGACTACATTTTTATGTATTAAATAAGCCTGCAAAATTTCAAGAAGATCGGTTCATTAGTGTTCGAGCAATCTTGGTCACCGACTTCAGAAATGGAATTTTGAGAAAAACGCGTTTAAAGTTTCAATTTCGGTTTACACGAAGAAAATATTTTTTTTTGTAAACTTACATAGTCATCTATTCCTATACTCATAGAGCCATCTATTCTCAGATACTTATACTTCAAAAAAATGCAATAAAAAAAATCGATTTTTTCAGAATCGCAAGTGGGGGTAACCCCTTAATAGCCCCAGCGACGGTAATATCGACTATAGTAACGATAATGGGAATAAAAACAATAATTATCGCAACAACAATTGAAATAATGCGAAAAATAGTAATCATGACCATCTCGTAACAATGATAATATCCATGGTAATGACAGGAATAATAATTATCGTTGTGCTGCAAGCAAGTGGAGCAGTTGTCGGAACGTCGAGCGCCTTCCTCGCTCATCCGTTTTCTCGTCTCATTTGCCTCGGGATGCATCCGCATTTGCGCGAATCGACTCATGAATGGAGAGATTTTCTGTCCCTCCTTTTTTCCTCCTCTCTCTTTTTTTACGAGATCGATGTGGAATTTGTGTGCTTCATGCGGCTGACCCAACAAAGCGCTTCTATATCGCAGCACTTGATGCGTGGATGTGCATATATAATGATAGTTTTAATGACCGGATCAATAAAAATAACAATAATTATTATAATAATAGCAGCAATGAGGCTAATTATAGTAATAAAACTCGGATAAAAATAAATACAAGCATAACAATTGCTTGAGCTTGTTCGGATCTGTTTGGGTTCATATTCACGGCTACATTAAAATAACAACAATAATAGCAATGGCCACAATGAAAATCATTACAGTGACAAAAATTAGGATAAAAATAATAACACCAAAATAATATATACAGGGTGTCCCGCTTATGTCTGCCACCCAAAAAATGTTCCTATTAAAATGAAATACAAATCTAAATATCTCGGATCACCACCAAATATTTGGTACTGATCCGAAATATTTAGATTAGTATAATCGATACTGACCTCGAATGACCTCGAACGACTTTGACCTCCTAATGTTTTTTATGCGGCTTAAGGTTCTCCACAAGATGGTTGAAAAAAAGTGTACCATTCCATTTAAAAAAGTGGAGGTGACCTTCACTGTGCATCAGCACCTCCACCAAAATGAAAAGAACTGGTCGCATTTGATAGCCCTCTTCACACTGTACATTTTTTGTCTGGAACATTTTTTTGCGACGTCAAGAATTCCCGAGTTATTTCGGGTGGCAAAGATAAGAGGGACACCCTGTATGTATACAGGGTGTCCCAGAAGTAACGTACGCCCTTCTAGCATCTGGTAGGAAACAAAATTCTGAGACGAAAAGTCCTCAGTCATTTTTTGATCAGACGCATAGATAATTAATTATGAATTAAAATAAATAGCCAATCAGGTGCGCGCTACAGCGGAAAGGCAGCGCAGAGGGGAGGGATAGGGGAATGCGTTGTAATTGCGTGCGCCTCAAAATGTGTGTGGAGGGAAAATTCCGAAATTGGTGTACTAAAATTCTGCATGAGATCTTTTTTCTGAAGCTTCCTTAAGGGGGCTACAGTAGAATTTTCAAAAAATCGTTTCTTTTTCTCGCTAAAACGGTGCTTTATCATCATAAGAATAAGTTACTATTCGATTTATAGCAAGAAAACTTTTTTTTCACTAATTGTTCCTAATTGCATTTCGCAGAGAAGTACGTACGGAATTTCCGATTAATCGAAAACTTTTAATTTTATGAGCAGTTTTATACGAAATTTTTCACTGAAAATTCATTCAAATGTCTACAACTTTTGATTAAAGCAATATTTTTTTAATTCCGTACTTACTTCTCTAGGTATTCTAATGTAGATTGACGAGAATTTTTGTTTTTTCTTATAGGTAAAAAATTGTTCATGCTAAATGTCACGCCGCGGGCGGCCTAAAAAAATGTGTAATTAATTTTATGTGTGAATCACTTTTTCACACGAAAAAAAATTGTTAAATTCGCACATGATTTTATACCCGTTACTGTGCCCCTTAATACGTAAGGTTAAAAATAAGACTTTTCTACATAGAACGAATAACCATGAGTATTTAAAAAACCGAATAAAAAAAGTTTTTATTTGTAGAAATGGTATGCGGAAAACCAAAAGCAGATGACTTTTATCTCGAAAACCGTGGGACTTAGACCGAACTGAAATTCCAGCATATAGTAGGACATGATCTGACCATGTTGCAGGATTATACATTCATAACAGAACACCCTGTGTATATATAGTATGTGTGTATGTGTGTGTATGTGTGCGTATGTTATAGTTGTAGTTTATCATATTATATCACAGTTATAAATAACTATACAAGCTATGATTTAATAAACGTTAACGTACAGCATATCCGTAATAGTGTTTATTATTATTAATATTATTGTTATAGACATTATAAAAACTACCGCTACATGTTTTGAACATTTTACATATTTTTAAATTCATGAGTGAGAAGCAGAAAAAAAAATTTGCGACTATTGGAAATTTCGAAGCTCTTGAGCGACCACTAAATATTCTTTAGCCGTCTAGAAATTTAGCCGGCTAGAGCTGTCGCGAGCTTAATTGATAAAACTACAAAGCGTAAAATCCATGGGTGAGAAGTGAACGAAAAACAATCGATTTTGCAATGAACATTTTAATTTTTGGGAGGCTTAAGCGACCTCTAAATATCTTTTGACCTCTCGCAGCTTTCGCGATAATTTTTTTTCTTCTTTAAAGTAGATAATTAGCTGGTGAGAAAAAAGAAAAGAATAGAGCTCAAATTTGTGACATCGTATTGCTTACATTAGTTGTTGTCGATTCAGATCATTTGTAGTAATGACATGTGAAAACCCAAAAGCAGATGTTTTTTTTTTCAAAAAGAAACATAATGCCCAAAATGTCGAAAACCGTGGGACTTTTACTGAACCGAAATTCCAGCATACAGTAGGATATGCCCTAACCTATCGAAAGTTGCAGGATTATCCATTCGTAACAGGACACCCTGCACACACCCATATATAGATATTAGGGTGGTTAAAAAAACGATTTTTTTCCCAACGAAAAATCGAAGTATGCTAAGAAACAATGTTTTGCAAAATTTGAGGGTTCTCAACAATTTTTTAGTTAGTGCTCAAACGCCTTTTTCGTGTTTTTTTCCTGATTATCGGAGTATTAATTGTTTTTTTTTCTCGATGCAGAAAATGTTAGTGCGTGATCCAATGTAAGTCCTGATTTAATTTTTTCTGTAACAATACACAATTTTTATTTGAATATTTTTTTTACCATAAACAATTTGTATTTGCAGATTGAGAATCAATATATGTAATTCGGTGGTGAAAATTATATCAACCACTTGATGAACAAGAACACGACGTTCACATCACTGAACGTCTAACAAGTATGCGTGTTTTTTTGGAGTAATATGTTGTTTTGGAGTAAGAAAACAAAATCATACGAATTTGAGAGTTACAAACCGCGGCGCTGTTGACGCTACTGCACCTTTGTTTCTCTGACTGTCCGTGAGTTCTTTTCGCGATTCATTTGGCTGTTTCCAGTAGTTGCTGTATTGAGGTACGTCACAGTACACGTAAAAATAAAAATATAAAAATGATCGCGGGTTTGGACGATAGTGAAAGTGCCGAAATTTATCTGATTGGGTCGGAAATCGAAGAATTTGTGGAGTGAAAATTACCCATGAATAGAGAAGCATTAAGTCTTTTCTTTCACCATCATAATGCTCTTAAATTTTTGGTTCGAGAGAGTACACAAAACTCAAACGAACCCAAAAAATCTACTCGAAATGAAAACGACCTGTTTATGTTAACTTAGAAAATGCTACAGAGCATAAAAAGTTTTGAGAAAATTATTTTATTATGATGTCGATTGGCGGGGGAAAAAAATTGACGAAAAATCGAAAAAAAAATTAAAAGTTGTTTGAGCACTACCTTAAAAAAATGTTTAGACCTCTCAAATTTTGTATGAATTACTTTTTCATATTGTAGTAACATTTTCCGTTGAATACCGCGAAAAAACAATTAATTTTTTTTTTAACTACCCTAATATATATATATATATATGGGTAATTCCACCAATTCTGTGTCAAAGTTGTACCGGGTGGTCTGAATTTAGCAAAACTAAGAAAGGCATCTGAAAGGTCATATTAAAACAAGCATCCATGATTTTTTTCGAATTTTTTTATGCAATAGTTTTTGAGTAATGGCGGCTCACAGTTTTCAAATTTTGTAAAACACCACATTTTCAAATGACAATAACTTCTTTCCAATTATAGCTAGAAAAATTTTTAAAAAACGATTTTTTAGAGAAAAACATGAACTTCTTGAAAAAAATAGCTGAAATTCTGGGGTGATTTAAAAATTACGAAAATCACGTTCAAAGTATAAAAATCGATTTTTCGGGCCTTGCCCCATTTTTCCCGGTTTTAAAAGTATTTTTTTTCGAAAAATTCAGCATTTTTTACATCGAAATAGAT
The DNA here is from genome assembly GCA_944452715.1 of Ophion slaviceki. Classification (NCBI taxonomy): domain Eukaryota; kingdom Metazoa; phylum Arthropoda; class Insecta; order Hymenoptera; family Ichneumonidae; genus Ophion; species Ophion slaviceki. Next base: position 2,399,049 of record OX101786.1, on the reverse strand, counting down.
TTTAAACGAGATGGAATCTCTAAAACATCAGCCTCAGAAAAATTAAATAAAAATTTTTCCCAATTTTAAATTTTATTTGATAATAAAAATTATTGTTATCTATAGATATGAATTTCATTTTCCATGACATTTATTTAAATCAACCTTACATCTTTAATGGCATTTTTATTACGTAAATAAACATTCAGAGTTTTTATAACGTAATGTCATGTTACATAAGCAAATTTAAAAAAAATGATCATTTAATTTTAATAGCTACTGTTGATTTTGAGGTTATAAAATCTCTCACTTATAAATTTATAAAATAAAAATGATAATAAAAATAATTTTTATTATCAAATAAAATAAAGGAAATAGGGAAAAATTTTAATTTAATTTTTCTGAGGCTGATGTTTTAGAGATCCCATCTCGTTCAAAATTTATTTCGATGTAAAAAATTCTGAATTTTTCGAAAAAAATACTTTCAAAACCGGGAAAAATGGGGCAAGGTCCAAAAAATGGATTTTTATACTTTCAACGTGATTTTCGTAATTTTCAAAACAACCCAGAATGTCAGCATATTTTTTTTCAAAAAGTTCATGTTATTCACTAAAAAATTGTTTTTTAAACATTTCTCTAGCTACAATTGGAAAGAAGTTATGGGCATTTGAAAATTTGGTATTTTACAAAATTTAAAAACTGTGAGCCGCCATTACTCAAAAAGTATTGGATAAAAAAATTCGAAAAAAATCATGGATTCTTTTTTTCATATGACCTTTCAGATGACCTTCTTAGTTTTGCTAAATTCAGACTACCCGGTACAACTTTGACACAGAATTGGTGGAATTACCCATATACATATACATATACATATACATATATATATATATATATATGTGTGTGTGTGTGTGTGTGTGTGTGTGTGTGTGTGTGTGTGTGTGTGTGTGTGTGTGTGTGTGTGTGTGTGTGTGTGTGTGTGTGTGTGTGTGTGTGTGTGTGTGTGTGTGTGTGTGTGTGTGTGTGTGTGTGTGTGTGTGTGTGTGTGTGTGTGTGTGTGTGTGTGTGTGTGTGTGTGTGTGTGTGTGTGTGTGTGTGTACACACACATATATATATAAAACCTATGATATAATAAACTATAACCTATAGCATATCCGTTATATTGTTTGTTAATATTATTATTATAGACCACTCACACACACATACACACGCGCGCGCGCACGCACCCTGCCGCGTATATATACCTATATGCATAAATATCGTTTTTCCGACTGGCAAAAGTGCCGCCGGTGTATGATCGAAATACCAAGCCCATAGTTGACCGTTACGGATATCATCGGTCCATCGACATTTATCAACGATTCGGCCGCGCGAGACCGCGCCTATGCTATACACATACACCATAAACGACCTGGATAACCGGTGAAAGTATATAATAATATAATGCGAGCTAAATGGAGAATGTCTCTCGGCCAGAAAGCAGCAGGAGCGCAAGAGAGCCCGAGGGAGATAGTATCTCATCAGTCGTTGTCGTCGTCGTCGTTGTCGCCGTCGTTGTCGGCGCGTTGTACGATCGTGCCTGACTTCTCGATTCACCGACCGCCCTCGCTGCAGGAAATCCAAGCTCCTCGCGAGCTGGGGAGGAGGCGGCGAAAGGCGACGGAATTCCTTTTTTTTCTCTCCTTTTTTTCGTTACTTTTCACACGCCCGTCGACGTTTTTTACCGTTTGGGAAGGAAAAAAAAGAAAAAGGTAACACGGAGTGTAGAAACGTGAGTGGGGAGGACGTGAAAACTCGACGAAAACTGGTCTCGGAAGATCTGATGCGGTTGGACCTCGAACGAGGTAGTTTGTGCTTCTAGGACACTTTCGCATGACGTAGATGACGGCTACGTTTACTCTACTCGTTTTAGGCTCGAAATTTCAAAAAATATGATTTTTTCGCATAGCTTTTATAGCCTAGGATTTTAACTTTAATTTGCAACAAAGATTTTGTGAAAATTCCGAAAATTGACCGAGTTATGACGATTTTAGTCAAGGGTCGTCCCGATGCGATTCAAGTCGTTAGGCCACGGTAACGGGTGTAAAATCATGTGCGAATTTAACAATTTTTTTTCGTACACCGAGAAAAAAAATCTTTGATCCGATATCAATGGTGTTATTGAACGAGGTTTCGTTGATTCAATTGTAAAATTGTTGGTGTAAATAATCGGATCTATTAGTCCAAACAAAACACTGTTGACTTCAATAACATGATAAAATCGAAAGTTTTTTTTTCATTCAAAAGATATATTGTTAGCCGAGAACAATATATTATTGAAACTATCTAAAAAATTATCGCGAACAACTAATATAGTTTTGAATGCAATTTCTGCAACGAACGAAAAAAGCGTTTCAATTCATAACATGAATACTGTTAATTAGAGTACATAAGAAAAATTGAATTTCGCTAGTTTGATTAAAATAAAATTTCTATTGAGTAACTATGTTATTTTATTGTTTTCAATAAAAAAAAAATAAAAAATGTTTGTAGCAACCGCTTAATTATTTCATCCAATACATCTACGGATTGTATATAGAATGATTTCAATAGAATATAATTTTATTTGAAGGATAATGTAGATATTCAGAGAACAGAAGAGCTTTTTCAAATAAAATAATATGTTATTTAAAACAATCACATTTTCAAATATTTTATAGTATTGAAACAATCTTATATATCGGTGGCACTCCGCAGCAGCACATTTATTTGGATCAACCAATATATTTTTTTGATTCAATTGGTTTTTTTTTCAGTGGACAAAAAAGTGATTCACTCATAAAATTAATTACACGTCTATTTAGTGAATAGACTGTTAGAAAATATGTATTTTTTTTCGATGTACAAAATGGCCGACTACTAATATTTTCTTTTGCTATCTTTTTTTAAGCGCTCCGCAGCGTGACATTTAGCATCCACAATCATTTACCTAGAACAAAAAAAAAATCTTGTTAATCTACGTCAGAATACCTAGAGAAGTACGGACGGAATTTAAAAAAAAATTTGTATTCAAAAGTTGTAGGTATTTGAACTTAAGAAATGAATTTTCAGTGAAAAATTTCCCCATAACTGCTCATAAACGGCTTATAAAATCAAAAATTTTCGATAGATCAGAAATTCCGTACGTACTTCTCTGCGAAATGCCATAAGGAACATAACTTTTAAATTTGAAGTAAATCGAGTGAAAGTTGTTGAAGTTATTTGTCACGCCAATTGGAAAAAAGCTGTTTCGAGAAGTTTCGAGTAGTCGGCGATTTTGTATGTCGAAAATAAAATATATATATTTTCTAACAGCTTGATAATCATACTAAATAGATGTGAAATCAATTTTATTAGTGAATAACTTTTTCATACGAAAAAAAAATTGTTAAATTCACACATGATTTTATACCCTGTGGCCTAACACCTTAAGCGTTTTTTCCTTCGATTTTTTCTCTAAAACTTTTTTTATGAAAGGCGCAAATCGTATCTCAAAATCTATTAGTATGATTCACTTCGAATTCGTACGGAGCATAGTTTACAACATTTCCTATCGCATGACGGGATGATTTTTTACATATATTTATTCATTTGTCAGTAAAAAAAATGATTAAAAATGTTTTTTGGTCGAAAATCGAACTTTTTTTCTACAGCTTGCCATTTTCGAATTTTTCAAAGTTTCAAAAAGTATCCGGTCATGTGAAAGTTTCATTGTTATACTAATAGAACATTTTATTATTTTCCATTTCGGATCATGCTAGTTGCCCGCACCACCTGCACCGACTGGCCATGCAGCAACAATGTAACTTTGTTGAAATAACAAAATCCTCAATGATAATCAATATTTTTCGATAAAAAAAAGGACACTACCTTATGCAGATCCGTTCACAACGGATACCTTCAATATAACATATCATATTAATCGACTATTAATTATCATCATATATATATGTGGGTATGTATGCATAGTTCAAAATAGAGATTCCATTGTCATTATTATTATTCTTTTATCGTTTCCGAAGCAACCAACACGATCTGCTAATCCGCCAATTTTTTTAAGCACTTGTCTCCGGGTGGCCACGAAGTTCTCAAGCCACCGGAAGCTGTTCCGCCGCACAGTTGTGCCGATATGCGTGAGCCGAAAAAACAAAATGGCAAAACACCTCGTTCCAGATGCATAGACAACGGCTCGTTAATATGGTAATGTGTACATTTTGTGTGTCTCCCAACCCAGAACTGTTTTCAACATGCACACCCTGAGTGAGCCTGTCGATGAAATTTGTCCAGCGTCTTATTGTCGCGTTTCCAAAAAAAAGCACGAAAAAGAAAACGTATACTCAAATCTGCTCGAAGCTGCGAGAGAAATTCTCGCAGGCTGTTCAATTATTGTACGATAGAACGCATTATTATTATATATTTTTTTTCGTCTTCTTATTTTTCCCTTTCCACTTTTTGCCTCATCTCGATTGCCTCGGGGGAACAGCTGTAAAAACGTTCCGTCACGAATAAATTCATTGGTAACGTTAATGAAGTGTTTATTCGCGCGGGTTGTGTTTGCTACGGGGGCGGCAGGGACTAAATATTGAGAGGGAGAGAGAGAAAAAAAAGCGGTGAAATAATAAAAACGAAAAAAAAAGCGTGAAAAAAACGAAAATTTAGAGAAAGAGAGAGAGTTTGACCTAATCTGCGATGTATAAAGTCGAACACCTGCTTTTTGCTATTAAAAATGTACTGCATCGTTGCTATTAGTTTGTAACTTGTTAGTTTATCAGCCTAAGAATTTTAGTTTACATCGAGTTTTCACAGCTCGCATTATGTACTTGTGAATTGTGCGCTAGATGGCAGTTAGTCCTAACGCACTAATAATAAATCTATCTATCTATCTCTCTTTCTCTAAAAACATACAGGGTGTCCCATTTCAATCTTACACCTGAATTTTCTCGAAAAATATTGCTCGGACGAACTATTGTGTGGAACAAAACTTCTAGGGATTGAAGGGGGACGTTTGAAAACAATTTATTTGAGGAGCCAACATTCAAAATGGCGGCGTTACAAAGGCTGACATGTTTTTTTCAAACGGAAACATAACTTTTTTTATTGCCAAAAAATTTGTCAGCTGAAAACTAAAAACTTTTGTTGAAAAAATTTTTTGATAAAGTTCATAGTTTTCAAGTGAGAACATCATTTTCAATTATTTCAGATGTATCCAGGATTTGTGTGCGTGTGTGTGTGTGTGTGTGTGTGTGCATGTGCGTGCGTGTGGAACACTGTTGAAAATTTTGTTTTTTTGTTTTCAAATTTGGACGATATTTCATGAGAAAATTTTGGAGGAAAATCGATGAAAAATAGTTTTTTTCCATTTTAATAGCGTTTGTGCCATTTTCAGGCCCAAAAACGTGTTTCTTTAAATCCTTGACGAACTTTGATCACGATGGGTAGAAAAACACACACACACACACGCGCGCGCGCGCGCACACACGCACACACACACACGCGCGCGCGCGCGCACACACACACACACACAGACACACACACACAAATCCTGGATACATCTGAAATAATTGAAAATGATGTTCTCACTTGAAAACTATGAACTTTATCAAAAAATTTTTTCAACAAAAGTTTTTAGTTTTCAGCTGACAAATTTTTTGGCAATAAAAAAAGTTATGTTTCTGTTTGAAAAAAACATGTCAGCCTTTGTAACGCCGCCATTTTGAATTTTCGCTCCTCAAATAAATTTTTTTCAAACGTCCCCCTTCAATCCCTAGAAGTTTTGTTCCACACAATATTTCGTCCGAGCAATATTTTTCGAGAAATTTCAGGTGTAAGATTAAAATGGGACACCCTGTATAATCTAACCTAATCTCTCACTTTCAATGACGTAACAAAGCATAATGTAATTCCACGGTAATAACAAAAATATAACGCAAATAAAAACTGTAACAATATCAAAATCTAACCAGAATGTTCAACAAAATCGTGTGAGATCGTAAAAGTAAAATAAAAATATAATTAAAGTAAACATAAAATAGAAAGTCAAAATAAAAATCGAAATCATAGGAAATCATACGAAAATCTATCATTTCTACGGTACGTTAGATTGCTCAATTAATTATATCAAAAGGAAGGGCAAGCTCGATTCGAACTCGATTTTGAGAGAGGGAGAGAGAGAGAGAGAGAGAGAGAGAGAGAGAGAGAGAGAGATGTGTTCACTGGTCGCAGGGGGCCTTATCACTCGCTCTTTCGTATTCTCTATATCAGTGTGTGTGGGTGTCACAGGTGCGTAATATCAACCGGAAATAAATAGCGAGAGATGGAAGGGGCGTGCGTCGCTCCGTCCCTCCGCTGCCTCTTAGCCGAATTTGCGTCAAAGAGACAGCGCGCAAGCTTGCCCGACAATCCGCGAAGCGTAAAATGACACTTTGGAGCTGCGCTCGCTTCTCCTCTTTTCTATCTCTTCTTTGTCGGCCGCAGACTCCACTAGTTTTCCCATATAATTTTTCTTCCTTTTTTTTGTACAAGCTCCCGAGTGCCTCGAGAAATGATTATATTTCCGCGGCGATATATTTATCCAGCCGCAGAATTTTCAACCGTCGTGCGTCTCCGCGCTTCTCTTGCGCAATGATCGCGCAATTCCTCGGGCGAAATGTCTTTTGTCTTCTTCGAGGATTCCAGTGACTTCGCGTGAAGTGAGAAAAAATGAGCGGTCATGAGTCTGATCGGGCAGATCAATCTAGGACCCCATTGGCTACGAACGGACAATTGTAACATCGAATCGAAATCTTTTGCACTCCGCTAGACTTTTTTTGGCATCGGAAAGTGACGTATTGTTTAAAAGCTCTTGATGCACCGATAGCGAAAATATTTTTTCAATTTTTTTTTCAACAATTTTACGTACTTTTTTTATGTATGTGTGAATAAAGTTTTTCAATATTAAAATTTGTGGACTTCTTTGGATGTTTGAATGATTCGGTTAATTCTTCTCAATGATCTCCGTCGATTTTTTGGCCTGCAGAATGAGCAATAATTATTATTGCTAGTATTACTTATACAGGGTGTTAGGAAGTCGATGCAAAGCCTTCAGGGGATGATACACTGAGAAAAAAACGCAACTGAACCAAAAAATATATTGGTTGATCCAAATAAATGAGCTGCTGCGGAGTGCCACCGATATATGAGACTGTTTCAATACTATGAAATATTGGAAAATGTGATTGATTCAAATAACATATTATTTTATTCGAAAAAGCTCTTCTGTTCTCTGAATATCTACATTATCCTTCAAATAAAGTTATATTCTATTGAAATCATTCTATATACAATCCGTAGATATATTGGATGAAATAATTAAGCGGTTGCTACAAATATTTTTTATTTCGTACAAAAATATAATCAATAGAATTATTATTTGTTTCTTTACTACATCGAAACGAATATGCCATGGGACGTAAGTTTTTCAATTTATTTTAAATCTTAAATAAAAAGTGAGAATTAGAATGATCATCCACGATAATAGTGGAGAGAATATCGATATCCAATGGAATATCCATGGAGAGAATATCAGATATTCAACTGATTAGAACAGATATACTACACTTTGATCTTAGTCACAAGGCCAAGAAGCGCTACTCGTTAGAGTTTCTCCAGCGTTTAAGTAGATTTTCAGTTCGCGCTACGCTTACGAGAAACGAGCGCGCGTGCGGCTTCTAGCGGTTACGCCGAGAACTACGTGTTCCTGCACACCTATAATTTCGGAGGCGCTCGGCCATGATTCGGTTAAATTTTTTCAACCAAATGTGCAACAAACAAATTTTACTTTCGCATATTTTTTTAACCAATTCAGACATTGGCTTAATATTTTTCAATCAAAATAAAATATTAATATTTTAACGAATCACGTACTTTAAACCAATATCGGATATGGTGAAAACAGAGAAATAACATATTTACTCAATAGAAATTTTATTTTAATCAAGCGAGCGCAATTCAATTTTTCTTGTGTTCTCGAATCAACAAAATTCATTTTATGAATTGAAACGCTTTTTTCGTTCGTTGAAGAAATTGCATTCACAACTATAGAATTTGTTCGCGATAATTTTTTAGATAGTTTCAATAATATATTGTTTTCGGCTGACAATATATTTTTTGAATGAAAAAAACTTCCAATTTTATCATGTTATTGAAGTCAATAGCGTTTTGTTTGGACTGATAAATCTGATTATTCACACCAACAATTTTACAATTGAATCAACGAAATTTCATTCAAAAACACCAATGATATTGGATCAATTTTTTTTCTCAGTGTAGGTCACCGCGTTAGGAGCATATCCAACCTAGGTTACCTTAGTCCAAAGTCTAAGGTTTTCGATCTATCATGGTATTATTTATTTTTGGAAAATTTCCCAAAATTAGGTACTAAATCGTTTACCTCTTATGTTAATGCGATTTTTTAAAAATAGCAATAGCATAAGAGGTATTTTTATTTTTTGACAAGTTTTTTTATTATTCAACACGTCCCATTTAGTTAGTTGTGTGGATACAGATGATTGTATTGGTATTTGTCGATTGGATACACATTAAGCTGAGACGCGAATGAGTTTTTAGTTACCAATTATTGTATGTTTGAACATGACGAAGGAGTTAGTACCTAATTTTGGGAAATTTACCAAAATTCATGCTTAGCATGATAACTCTAAATCTTTAGACTTTGGACTAAGGTATCCTAGGTTAGATATGTTCCTAAGGCGGTGATCTATCACCCCCTTGAGGCTTTGCATCGAGCTTTCTAACACCCTGTATATATATTAGGGTAGCACTAATTTGAGGTCAATTTTTTTCCTTTTTCTCACCATCCAATTATCTTCTTTAAAGAAAAAAAAATTGTCATGAAAGCTGCGAGACGCCAAACAATATTTATGGGTCGTTCAAACCTCCCAAAATTAAAATTTTCATTAAAAAATCGATTTTCTTCCGTTCACTTCTCACCCATGAGTTTTACGTTTTATAATTTAAAAAATTAACCTCGCGACAGCTCTAGTCGCCCAATGAATATTTAGTGGTCGCTCAAGAGCTTCGAAATTTCCAGTTTTCGCCAATTTTTTTAAAATTTCTCACTCATTAATTTGACGCTTTGTAAAATTTTCAACACAATTAATCGATTTTCTTTATAAACCAGTTTTTTAAATTTATCTCACACTACTAACCCAAGAGTTATAATCTTTGTTCTCATAAAATAATTCTTCAAAGATCTTGCCCGTAAACAAAATTATAAGTCCCCCGTTTTATCGGGTTAGAAGGGTGACGTAAATTTAAAAAATCCGTTTCTAAAGAAAAAAAGGATTTATTGTTTAGAAAATTCTACAAAGTGTTAAATTTACGAGTGAGAAGAGAAAAAATCGCGACAATGGAAATTTCGAAGCTCTTGAGCGACCACTAAATATTCATTGGCCGGCTCGAGCTTACGCGAGCTTAATTTAAAAATTATAAAGCGTAAAATTCATGGATGAAAAGAGACGAAAAATAAAGATTTTGCAATAAAAATTTGAATTTATGGGGCGTTTGAGCGACCTCTAAATATTTTTTTACAGCTCGCAGCTGTCGCGAAATTTTTTTTTAAATTAGATCATTGGATGGTGAGAAAAGGGAAAATAATAGTGCGCAGTATTTGAATCAAAATAATGTGGATTATTATTATACAAATATTACGTAACGATTATTGATTATATGTATATATATGTATGGGTGTGTGTTGATATCAATTATCAATGGACAATGTACGATTTATCAACTCGTCAATTGATAAGTGAGTTTTTATTAAATCTTTGAATTTCACTTCAATCCCGTTCTAATAAAATGATTTATTTATTTTTCTTTCTATTTATAATTGATTGCCAATTAATATCAATTGAAACTTTATCTGTTTCTATGCGTATTTATGTGATAATAATGGATCAATATTATTAATTACTTATTATCGATTGATAACTAAATTACATTTATTGATTAATTTTAACGCAGCATATGTATTTATATCAAATATGCATATTTTTATTACATGTATCCATGCGTTTGGGTGTGCATATATATATATATATACACCTTAATTTTTTATATAGTGAGCACATCACTCCCGGGACAACTCCAACAATTTCGTTTATTAATAGTGTGTAGCATTAATTGACAAAGTCGACGCGAAATCATCAAATGACAATCCATAAAGATTCGATCGACAATATTTCTATCGGTCGATGATTATCGAATTCATATGCTAAGGAAGTGGGGAGGGGGGGGGGGCTGTAAATGAGCGATGCCATACGTCGAAGACGAGGAATAATCTGCGCGCGGAAAATCCCGATATCTCAACGGACATCGTTCGTTACGCGAAACGATCGTTAAAAAACGGAATAGAGTTTGCGAAAAATAATAATACTCACGCGATACGTAGAGCGCTGCGGAAATATCTTTTTCCTCGTTTTATCGTCTCGACTTTGGTTTTTCCTCAATCCTCCGGGGACATTACGCGAGTGTGCGCGCGTCGGTGATTCACAAAAACTCCCGCACTCGCGTTTGTCGAAGCTCGCGCACAATCAAATAATGATCATTATTAATCGTCAATTCGTTACGTCGTTCACGTGGAAATAAGGCGAATATCTGCGTGAAAATTTGTCGAGGAAAAGTTGTATTTTGTTGGATTAGGGGCGTTAAAAGTAAAGTAAAAAAAAAAGAAAATAATGGGCTACAAAATTGTTCGAAGCAGTTAAAAAAAATAGGCAACTTTTTGTTATTGTTGTTGCTGTTTCGCAGCAACGCGAGGAACAGCGCGGAGGAGAGCAGCATGGGTCAAGAGGTAAACGTTCGGAGTAAAGAATGGTGGCCGGCGAAGGGGGGGGCGTTGTGGGTGACCTCTTGATGCTGATACATTGTAATGGGTTTTCATATTTTTATTGTTTGCGTGTGTGAGTATGTGTGTGTTTATGTGTATATATATATATATATATATATATATATATATATATATATATATATATATATATATATATATATATATATATATATATATATATATATATATATATCACTCCAATAAAATCACTTCTTAATAAAAAAAATATTCTTGAAATATTTCGTCGATTCATTGAAAATTTTCAAACTTTTGATACTTTCATAGCCGAATTATTTTGACGGTGCTCAGATTTTCGGAGTTTTGGTCTTTCGTGTAAAATTCTTTCGCAGTTTTAAGCGTTCTGATCATTCAACGTTCGGAATTTCAACCTGGCCCCGAAAATTGTAGCCCGTTTTTTCTCTTCAATTTTACTTTTAGTTTTATCATTTTTATTCCATATATATATGAAATATAAATGAAATATATATGAAATAAAAATAATAAAACTAAAAGTAAAATTGAAGAGAAAAAACGGGCTACAATTTTCGGGGCCGGGTTGAAATTCCGAACGTTGAATGATCAGAACGCTTAAAACTCCGAAAGAATTCTACACGAAAGACCAAAACTCCGAAAATCTGAGCACCGTCAAAATATTTCGGCTATGAAAGTTTTAAAAGTTTGAAAATTTTTAATAAATCGACGAAATATTTTAAGAATATTTTTGTAATCAAGAAGTGATATTACGTCAATTTTGAAATTTGTCTAGACAATGTTATACGTTCTACATCATTTACAGTCAACTGTGTAGACTTTCGCTGATATTATCTTCCCATGACAGATCAAGGATTACAGAATATTCTTTGGGAAAAAACCCAATGGATATGAGCCCCTTTAAAAATGAAAAAAGCCATCTATAAATAATAAGATATTCGTAAATACTATAGGTAAAAGCTTTCTCACTATAAATGTGTTTATATGCAATATTTTTGATTTGTAGTTTAAACAAAGGGGTCTACATAAGCTTGGAATTGTCAGAAACGCATTTTTTTATTGCTTGGTTTCATAGCCGACGATCTTAATTTTTAGTTGCAACAAAGATTTTTTGAAGCTACAGAAGTTTACCGAGTTATGACCATTTTTGTGAAGAGTTTTATCTTAAAATATATTCGTCCGATTTACTTCAAACTCGGACGGAGCATAGTTCGAACATTTTCTATCGTATGGCCGGATGATTTTTTCACATGTTCATCCATTTGTGGATAACAAATAAATAAAGATGTTCTTTTTTTTTATAAAATCGAACTATTTTTTCTACTGCTTGCCATTTTCGTAGTTTTCAAAATTTCAAAAAGTATTTCGGGCATATGAAAGTTTTATTGTAATACTAAAAGTAATTTTTTTAAATTTTCATCTCAGGTGAGCGTAGTTGCCAGAATCACCTACATCGATTGGCCACGGCAGCATTACGCGGCACTTTGTTTAAATAATATCAACTTTGTAGTTTATCGATATTTGTGAATTTGAAAAAAATCTCGAAACTTGGCAAGATTATGTATAAATTGTGTCTGAAATTCCGAACTTGTCATCCTAATATTCTCGATTGAAGAAAATATTAAAAATCGACCTGTTTTTTGGGACCCAAGCTTACGGTGGCCCGTTATAGGGGGAAAAAAGCAGTGAATAAAAAATTCGCTGATTTTCACAATTTTTTTTAAGAGGCAATATTTCTTCACCATTGAGACTCAGGGTATATTTTATTACTTCTTTTGGCTGTTATATGGTTTTTTTTTAAATTAATTGATAAAAGTGGTGGAGGTATGGCACGGTCTTCTAAACTGCATTTTCGAAACTGGTGTGACGTATGGCTAAAAAACTAATCGACCGATTCTGATGAAATTTGGTACATATCTTTCTAACCTTATTGTCTAAAACGCGAACCTAAATCTTTTGGAAACAAAAAAAAAGTATTTGTTTATTGCATATTGTAGCCATTTTTATCTTGGAAAATTCAATCGTTTTCTTGCAAAGCGTACCATTTCATCGATTTTCAACATTTCTCACTTTTTCTTGGTTCATATTCTGCATGTGCCTGTGAATGGAAGAAAAATCTTCGTTGTTTTTTTTTCTGATCAATCCCGCCGACGATACTTGTCACGCCGTCTGACAACATCCGCCGTGACCCGTTTAGAAGACCGAGCCATACCTCCGCCACTCGTAAAGATCAATAAAAAAACCATGTTACAGCCAAAACAAGTACTGAAACATACCGCAAGTCTCAAAATTAGTAAAAAATATCTTCACTTACGATAGTACGAGCGTGCAATCTTGTATTCTATAGATTTCGTTCAAATTTTAACCAGACATTGTTCATATCATTATGCATGTTTGAGTGAAATTTCAGAAGAGTCGACTATTTAGATTGGGAGATAATGGGTTTTAAAATGGATTTTTAAAACCATAATGGGTTTGAAAAACTCTGCAGGGTCAGCATTGAAATTTAGACATAATAATTTTCCGTGAAAAATATTTGTCCCTTATAATAAGAAGACACATGCCAAAACCACAGAACAGTATTGTTCAATATTTCGAGAAAAAAAATAATTATCGTGTTCCTAAAGTTAAAAATGTTGTCATAAAAAAAATATTTGCATTAAAAATATTAATATTTTAAATTATTTATGTTATCTTCATTAACAAGTAAAAGTGTTGGTTCATTCATAACTAATTAAAAACTTTGTTCGATTAAAAATTACTTCCAAATAAAAATGTGTGTTGCAGTATTATTTTAAATATGCCGCGCAAACTCACGTCATTGGATTTAAACTCACGTCTAAATTTCAATGCAGACCCTGCGGTGTTAAAAGTTGCAATTTGAAAACCCATTATCTCCCAATCTAAACAGTCGACTGTTCTGAAATTTCTCAAACATGCATAATTATATGAACAATGGCCGGTTAAAATTTGAAGAAAATCTATAGAAATCAAGATTGTGCGCTCGTACCACCTTAAAATAAAAAGTCATGAAAATCGGGAATGAATCCCGATCCCTAAATGTCATGAAAATCGGGAATGAATCCCTCGCCTAAATGAATCTTCCCCCTTAAACGTTTCATACATATACATGCGTGTGTGTGCATGCGATTGGAAATTCATCGCTGCAATGATTAAATTCTATGTATGATTTTTCAATACTGTCAATCAATGCACGACCATTCGTAGAAATCGTTCGAAAAATTCGCAGCACTGATTCGAATCAACTTGATCGCAATGGCTCGTCACCTTGATCAAATTGCATGCGTTTGTGCGGATTTTTTTTATTAATTAATTTTTTTTTTCAATAATTAATCGTTTGTCAATTTTGTTTTCGTCCTCGATCGGTCTTCCTTCGCTACGTTACGGAATTCGCGTGTTTCGCGCGTTTCCCGCACTCGCCGTGAAAACCTCGGTACGTGCGCGTTTGTCGCTCGCCCGCGGCGTTATGAAATGCATCGCGGTCTCCCGCGCGGCGATGGCTCACCGCAGTCGGTCGCGATGGTCGCGGCACTCGCGGCGTCTCGGCGTACGAACCGACGAGGATCCCCCGCGAGTAGAGCCAGTACGATTCGCAACTTTGCACGAACGGTTTCGCACGAAAGACCTTCTCCCGCCTTTTTCTCTCCTAATAATTTTTCTCTCTCTATTGTGCTTTCTCCGTTTTATTTTATTTTTGGATATCTTGTCGGAATTCAAGAAAATATTTGACCCATTTTTCAATATTTTATTTACTTATTATGTGTAATTATTTTTAGTCTTCTTTTATTTTTTATTAATTTTTTCATTTATTATTTTTTTTAGTAAAATCATGCATTGTCACCTCTTGGATGCATGTTTGCAAAATTTCAGAGCTCTGAGTAGTCGGGAAGTGGGCGAAATATCGATTTTCCGTTTTGCATTTCACAAATCGAGGTGAATAAAATATTGTAAAATAGAAGGATTATTTTCTTTTTTTTTATATTTTGATTAGAGTGAGGAAAAATATATTTCCTATGTCCAAATATTTTATTTAGAAGAATGGAAATATTTCTGCGATTTTATAATATTTTGTTTGGAGCACAAATAATTTTTTTTTCTATTTTTAAATATTTTATTTTGCGACGGACGAAATATTTTCTTCACTTCAAAATATTTTGTTCAATGTTGGGAAAATATATTTCCTATTTCAAAATATTTGATTCAAAATAACGGAACGATTTTTGCGATTATATTATTTTGTTCGAAACAGAAAAATCATTTTTCCTGCTGGTAAATATTTTATTTTGAGAGGAATGAAATATTCTCTCCATTTTAAAACATTTTGTATTAAGTTGGGAAAATATATTTACTATCACAAAATATTTTGCTTAAAAGGGAGACAATATTTTCCCCTCTTTTAAATACTTTGAAAACAACATATTTAAAAATAATTTATTCCAAATAGACAAAAATGTCTCTATCTCTAATTATTTCTTTCAAAATAAAAAAAAACGTTTTCTTCATTTGAAAATATTTTATTTCAAAGTCTATAATAAAATGTTGCATATCATGAGTATTTTTCGTTTCTGAAACTAAGTGTATTCAACAAATAAAAAACAAAATTCTATCATCACCTTGTCAAAAGATTCTCAACTTCGAGCAATCTTACGAAAATTCTTGCGGCAAATTTTGTTTCGACGCTTGTGGGTGCTTCCATAACTTTTCGAAAATCCCACATACTTCAACATCAGAAAAAAAAACAAGAAAGCCTGTCGAGCATTACCGGTAAGAGGGAAAAGCAAACGGAATATTCCAGAAGGAATTTCATCGCTCGACTTCGTTGGTACGAAAAAAAAACGCACCAGGTCGGCATACTTCGCGATTGCGAAAGGCTTGAGGACCACGAAGTTTGATGTTTTTGCTGTACACGTAATAATGCGCTGTCGGCTGGATTGCTTTTAAGTTCTCAACGATTGTGCGATCGAAAAAAAGAAATACAAAAAAAGGAAATAAAAACATCAATATAAAGAAATACAGAAAATTATAAATGAAGAAGAAAATGGTCTTTGAATATAAAAAAATGAATAATAAAATATATATAAAACAAAAAATTGAAAAGGAAAATTTTTCTTTAAGGCCTAAGGCCACTGTAACGGTCCAAAAAAAAAGGTTTTTTTCACGAATTTTTTGCTTCCAAAATTGAAGGTAATTGAAAAAAAACTTTTAAGGGTGTTATCGGGCATACATTAAACTTTATTATCAAATTTTTTTACAGCAAAAAAAAAACAAAATGGCGGTTCCACAGCTATCTTCCCGGGGCATGTTTTGCTTGCAGGGCTCCGCGGCACGCAGCACCACTGGTGCACTTTTGAATCTAGAACAAAAAAAAACCATCAATCTAGAGGGTTATAGCTAGAGAATGTCGATCGGATTTTAAAAAGTATCAATTTTTGTGGATTTGGCGTGCGTTTGAAAAAAAAAATTGATTTTTGACGAAAAAAACGGCTAGTTTTTTGTTAATAAAAAATCAATAAATAAAGTTATTGAAAATCCCGATCGACATTCTCAAGATAATGTTAATGTTCACATCTGGTCAAAATTTCAAGTAAAAAAAATGAAAATTGTTCGAGTGATGCTGCGTGCCATTTTGAAAAACCGTATTTCGAGAAAAACGCGTTTAAAGTTTTGCGAATAGTTTTTTATTGGAAAAAAATAAAAAAAAGAAGGTAAAAAAAAAAATTTACCGTTAGTCTGCAATCCCAGCACCATACATTTGTCCTTCGATGGCCAAATTTTCGTCTGGCAAAATTTACAGTGGCCTTGCCCCTTAACCTATAAACTTCAATGAAAAAATTCAAAATATTTTTCAATATCTGAAGAATTAAAGAAAAAAAATTAAAAATTAAAAATATTTCAAAACAATACGAAACTGAATAAAAAAGCTATTACAAGGTATAATAAAATGTTATAATAAAAAGTTCTTAAATATATTTATATATGATAAAAAGCTGAAAGAAAGCATTTTCGAATAGCATAGAAAAATTCACATATTCCTACAAAACGTAAAAATCCATTGCGTTCAGACGACGATGAAGTGAGCGTCCGATAAAATGGGCCACGATGCACTTCTCTTTCATCCAGGCATTATCTTCATTCAGGCATATCAATTTTGCAGATCTCGTACAGCGGTAATCTCCGCACTATCATACGAGCTGTTCACGAGAGCTGAACTTTGTATAAATCGGCATCTCCTTCCACCCTTCCTCAGTCCTCTCTCTTTCTGTCTCAACTTTTTTTTCATCGATACTCCCGATCGGCGTGTATCGTTATTCACATGTGCGAACGAAAGTGCAGCGAGAATGTCGGATAAAGCCACACTACGCGTATTGTGTTCGCGTTTTATCTGCACGCGGTTTGCGTACATTTATTATCCGCGCCCCCCTCTCTTCAATGGTATCTGGGCGGTGTCTTACGTGTATCTGAAATCGTCGGTACTTGAAAATTTCGCGACGTGTCAACGCGAATTTATCCTCGAGCGATCTAGAATCGTTGGTGATGTATGGAGATAAAAAATGAATCACGATTCTCTCTCTCTCTCTCTCTCTCTCTCTCTCTCTCTCTCTCTCTCTCTCTTCATTTATGTTCGTGATTGTTTGGGTTCATTGTTATATATATTAGCGTGGCACAAATTTGAGCTCCATTTTTTTTCCTGTCTCTCACCATGCAATCATCTTCTTTAAAAAAAAAAATTATCACGGGAGGTGTGAGCGGGCAAAAAATATTTAGGGGTCGCTCGAGACTCCCAAAAATTCAAATTTTTATCTAAAAAATTGATTTTTTTTTTTCGTCCACTTGTTACCCATAAATTTTACGCTTTATCATTTTTACATTAACCTCGCGAAAGCTCTAGCTGGCCAATGAATATTTAGTGGTCGCTCAAGGTTTTCGAAATTCAGAATTTCCGCCAAAAAATAAATCTCGCATGCACTATAATTCCTTGTAGCATAAAAACAAAATAAACAGCGAAGTGTTACATTTTCTGAATAGTTTATTATCATAATTTGTAAGAAACACTAATTAGACGATATGCATCATTATGTGTTATTGTATTATGGCGTCACTCGTCACGAGACCAAATGTGGTTAGTACCTAATTTTGGGAAATTTCTCAAAAATCATACTTGTCATGATAACTCGAAATCCTTAGACCTTGGACCAAGGTAACCTAGGTTAGATATGTTCCTAACGAGATGACCTATCACCCCCTTAAGGCACTGCGGATAATTGTAAAATTATATGAGGATAATATAATTCATTATATAGAGCTATGTCGTATCTTCGTAAAATAATAAATTAGATGAATTATATTGTCCTAACATTATTTGACAATTATCCAGTGATCGAAAGTTTTGCAACTGTCCGAATGGTCCGAAAACTTTTGTCCGGTAGTTTACGCTGGAACTCAGGAAAAAGAAAGATATTTGTATATATCAATGAATTTTGGTGTATATTTTTGCATTTTTTCTTCTATCCTTTTAACATTTTTTTAATATCCTGTAGTTTTTCAATTACTTTGAAGAAGTTCTCTAAACATGAATAAAACAGTCAATCTCTCTCCATCTCTCCGTGTTTCACCGGTTAGGTCTTCCTATTTCGATGGATAATACTTGAATTTTATAACTGAATGTAACGTATTGTATATCTGAACACGGTGCTCTCAGGGATCTTGTTCCAGAGCACGCTATAAACGCCACTTCTCCTTCGGCTCTCTGTTTCGTTCTCATCATTTATTTTTTTGTCTCATAGACTTATTCTTAATTCTTTTCAATTTTTTTTTCAAATTTAGTTTCCCATATATTTATTCTCCATTTATTTATGTATATTCTTTGTATGTCACTCCATTCACTTAATTTTGACTTGTGCGTATTTTTAAAAATTCTTTATTATTTATCTTACATGATTTTGTTGTTTTAATACTTTGTTGATTACATTTGTTTTCGTCTGTCCAGTGTGATTAAATTTTTTTGAAGAAATGTTCTATGCAATAAATATATAAACGAATGTCTCTCTCTCTCTCTCTCTCTCTCTCTCTCTCTCTCTCTCTCTCTCTCTCTCTCTCTCTCTCTTTCTGCCTTTTTCTATGTATATGGCTCTATATATTATGAGCATACATTGATTACAGCGTATAATTCCCGTTTCTTACTTTCTACGCTTACAATTGTTGATTTCTGTTTAAATAATTTTACTATTATTTCTAAAGCCTAAAAAAAATCAGAGTCCTTTCTGACATTCTTCCAAGCGTAGGAAGAAAGAGAGACCAGTGGCAGGCGCGAGAAGAGACAGTCTCAAAGTCTCGAGTGTCTCGTATCTCTCCGCACAATTTTATACGCCACCCCGTCCTTTTTTGTCTTTGTCTTTTTTTTTAAGGAATTTGACATTTGCTTCTATCATCGAGAGACTACAAATATATGTATGGGTATCGCTGCATTTGCATTCCGGTGCTACGTACCGATTTTACTACTGTCGCCCGGGACTCCTTGTTCATATTTATTCCGTCAGCTGGCGCGCGGCGCCTAACACGCGCATTCAATGTTATAAAGAATGCGATACATAATCTGCCGCATTTGTTCATGCGAATCGAACATTGGGAAACGCGAGCATGATATTTTCGCGCGACATTCTCGCAGGCAATGTCCTATGAGTTTTAGCAACAAATATTTATTTATAGCAATTGTACAAATAAAGTATTATTATGGAAATTTGTTTCTATTACATTAATTTTTGTGCAACATTAATATTATGCAGTATCGATATTTTTTTTATTTTGGAAAAAATATTAAAAGACGATAAAAATATCGCAGCTATGGATTCATACACATACACATTTTATAATCTTCTTTCAATACTAAGAAGAAAAAGAATATATATCATAAAACAATCATCAAAATAAATATTTAAAATTGAAAAAAAAACAATGAAAATATCGCATAAAGTTTGATATTAATAAATGAATAAATATTCATTTATTAATATCAAACTTTATGCGATATTTTCATTGTTTTTTTTTTCAATTTTATACATTTATTTTGATGATTTCTTTTTATTCGGACAGTTCGACAAAAACAATTTCCTTTTTTTATGGAGGAAAAAAGGTTCCATAATCGGCATCCTAATAAGAATAAAATCGCCACGGGTTTTCCACAGTTGCCCTGTGCCCTCGTGCTGGAGCGATAGAATCGGCGGATAGAACCAGTGGCGGCGGGCAACACTTCGTGGGGGTCTCTACAGGACAGAAAAAACGTATCAATTAAAGAAAAAAATCTTACGAATATATATGTTCATATATACTACCGGTCAAAAGTTGGACCACTCTGGATAATTGGGAAATTATATTAGAATAATATAATTTAGTTCATAAAGCTACATATATTATCTTCGTAGAATAAGAAGTAAAATGAATTTTATTTTTCTAATGCAATTTTGCAATTATCCAGTGTGATCGAAAATTTTGCCATTATCCAAAGTAATCGAAAACTTTTGACCGGTAGCGTATGTTTTTTTTCGGTTTATAAATTGAATTTTTATTTAGGTATGTTAATTGAATAAATGAATTGAATAAGTCAAATATAAATTGAATTCAATTTATTAATTGAATCGATAAAATTTACATTTATATATGTGTGTGTACATATGTATTCGTGTAAAAACCTCACTTTGGCTTTCCCGAATGCGATGACAGCGAAAATTCAAATTTCGCAATCGCCCCCGACGAATGACCGCGCCCTCTTTCGCCTCTTGTCGTCAATTCTTTCCTCAATGTCTCACCGCCGATTTTACTGCGGGCAATTGAATCGCATCGACGAGAAGAGAAGAAAAAAAATCAAATAAAAGGCGCAAAAGAAATAAAAAACAAGCTCACTTTCAGCTTCGTCGAGAAACAAGGAAGAAACGAAGCAATAAAAAAGGACTTCAGCTACGAGAGACCCAGATACAGCGAGGCAAGTGTGTATGTACAGGGTGTCCGAAATATAAGCAGCGATCATCAAGGGAGGGCACCAGTGTAAAAATTGCGAAAAATCGTTTTTTTTTTGGAAACACTTTTAAAAAATCCTTCGAACTTTAAAAAATATGATGCATATCCGTTTATAGCTAAGTATCTTTGGGGATACTTAGCTGTAAACCTAGTTTGTTTGGGGAATAAGTTAGCGACTGAAAATAGTTTTATTTTCTACCAATAGGTGGCATTAGACTACGGAAAATAGATCATCAGCTGTAGCGTCTATGAAACCATTGACTAGACTGAAAAATTCAAATACGTTTTTCTCAAAATCATGTTTTTGAAATTGGCGCGAAGCAGAACTCGAACAATTTTCGTTCAAACAACTTGAAACTTTTACTGCAGCTTATTGAATTGCTTTACCAGTTAAGTACGAGCGCTTTTTTCGATGAATTGAAAATTGGAAAAAACATATCGCTTTTTATATGAAAATTATAGTAAAAAGAACAAACTTTTTTAAACTCATCTCTTTTTTTTCATTACTTTTCAACTTCCCCCCGTATTTGACGGCTCAAAGTAATATGATTGACGAAAATATTTCACTCTTGGTTCCAGGATTAAATTTACGACAGTTCCACTGCGTGCCGCGGTGAGGGTTGGCTACAAACTAGTAGTGCTACAGCGACTCATGCGCCGCCATTTTGTATTCTTTTGACAAATAATTTTTTTCCTAAATACTCCAATATAATTATTATAATTATGATTTCACATTATTGTTATGAGATATATTATGATAAACTAAATTCAAACCATTTTTGATCATTAGAATTTTAAGGAAACCTCTATAACGATTGTTATTATTAACCCAAACGAACCCAAACAAGAACGACTGTGTTGATGGATTTTTCTCATCGCCCCGTGACACTTTAAGAGGTTAGGCCACTCTAGAATTTTCGAAAAGTCGATTTCGCTCCAAGATCAAACAGAAAAGAAATGCAAGAGCAGGACGATAATCTGGAAGGTGCACGATTACAATTGCACGATTTTTGGCCCCATTTGGCCAAAAATCAATATGTCGAAAAAATCCTACGTACTTCTATAGCAGTTATTATATGTAATCGAAAAAAATTCATTGGCTCATTATAATTAAAAAATTACAGAAGCTGTTTGTCCGGCCGTGGACCCTGGAAAAACAGAGACGTCATCGCAAGAACGCTGCACAGGCGCCATTTTGAAATTAATCGCTTCAAAAAAATTATCTGATTATTAAATTATGATAAACACTCTTTTTTGTAATCTCGATTTACTTTGTAGTTTTTCTGAAAAAAAAATCCCCAAAAAGCCTATTTTTTGGCCTCTAGCGGGGCCTGAGGCCTTAAGGCGTTACCCCCACTTGTAGCGCAAAAAAGGCCTTTTTCATGAATTTTTTAAAGAAAACTACAAAACTTTTTTAATCGATCAATATACCATCTTAAAGAACACATCTTGAAGAACTTTCAGTAATTTTTTTATTGAAAAATATTACTTTGTTTATGGGCAAATGGCTGTCAATGAAATAATGTTTTTATATACACGGTTCGTGGTGACCAACATTGCGGCGAAGTGGATCATCTGAAAAAAAAATGCGGACGGATTTAGTCAAATATAAGTATAAACTAGTCTTTAATCGAAGGATTTTAAAAAATATTCATTTTTCACAAAATGGCGGACAGTCAAAGTTAATGGTTCGATTTTAACGAAAAAAAACGGCCGTTTTTTGGCTATAAAACGGCCATTTTTTTCGAAAAAAAATCGAACGATTAAAGACTACATTTTTATGTATTAAAAAAGCCTGCAAAATTTCAAGAAGATCGGTTCATTAGTGTTCGAGTAATCTTGGTCACGGACTTCAGAAATGCCATTTTGAGAAAAACGCGTTTAAAGTTTCAATTTCAGTTTACACGAAGAAAATATTTTTTTTTTTGTAAACTTACATAGAGTTATCTATTCCGGGCCCATACAGAAGTATGGGCCCGGATACTTATAGTTCAAAAAAATGCAATAAAAAAAAATCGATTTTTTCAAAATCGCAAGTGGGGGTAACCTCTTAATTCAAACAAAAGGTCTAGTTTGTACGAAATGGGATGATTTCATGAAAATCGTCATGTATGGAAAACTCAATGGAAATACCAGGGTGTTTGGTATTTTTTACTTCTCGCGTAGCTTTCAGTCGAATTTGTGACAGTTCGTGCTTGGACCCCCGGTATACGCGGAGCGCAACGCGAAAAGGAGCAACGTCGACGGAGAGCAAATGAGGAGGCTATTTGCCCCGAGCGTGCTAAATCTCGGTGAGCTGTCGCACCGCCGCAAAAGACACGATAGAAAGTCTTACACGGATAGAGTTCTCTCTCTCTCTCTCTCTCTCTCTCTCTCTCTCTCTCTCTCTTGAGAGAGAACACCGCAGGAATTTAATAATCGACAGGCCGGCTCGCGGCAAAACTTCAACCATTATCTCTGCCTTTTTTGTCTTCAGCCTCGGATCCCCGGAGAGGATTTTCTCATTTTTCTCTGACGAGATGGCTTCACCAGTCACTGACTAAAAGTCGCGACGATTTTTTTTCTCCCGTTTTTGAGAAGTTTGTTTACCGTGAGAAAGAGTGCCACAACGTCACGCTATTCGTACTGAAAAATATTGTCAAAACGAGGCAAAGTGTTCACGAACAATTTAATTGCGGCCCAGCCACGTGGAAGAGCCTTAATTGGAATGTAAAGTTGCAGTCGGTGAACTCGAGCACGGGCTTTTCTTTTTATTCCCTCTCTTTCCTTTCAACTCGTCACTTCGTATCACATGAGGCTCGGAGATGAACTTTTTTTCGGCTCCTTTTCTTGCAACATCGTCTTCTGCACAGTCGACTCTTCCTTCTCTGGATATATGTGCGATCGAGTTTTTCAAGCTCCTTAGTGTAGACGGTTTCGGCAAACAGGGTCATCTGGGATGCAAAGTTAAAAAAATGTTCTTTTGGTATGATTGTGGAACTTTCGTGGGACCGAATACTTTATTGAAATTTTGAAAATTACGGAATTGCCAAGCTGTAGAAAAAAAAAGTTTCATTTTCGACAAGAAAAAACAACTTTGATCATTTGTTATTAATAAATGGATAAACATGTGAAAAAATCATTTGCACATGCCCTAGAACATTTTATAAACTGTGCCCTGTTCAAATTTGAAGTTCAAGTTTGAAGACGAATGGATTTCGAGATGCGACTTACACCGTTTCGTAAAACAAAATGGTTGAGAAAAACGCTAAAGAAAGAAGGGTCAATCGCAGCGGGGCGGTTCGCCACAGTGGGCTCATCAGAAAAATCGTCGCGACTTGGTCAATTTTTCGATTTTTTTTACAAAATTTTTGGTGCAAATTAAATTTACGGCCCCAGGGTACAAAACTATGCAATGAAAAAATCGAATTTTTGAAATTTTAAGTTTATGCAGATCCCTTAATTAAAGATGGACACCACCGTAACGGGTCGAGAAAATTGATTTTCTGCATTTTCTCAAAGCATACATAATCAAGAATATGTTACAAAAATGTCAAGTTGAAATATTGAAAATTCACTAAGTTACAGTTTTCAATTTATAAAAACTAACATTTTCGGAATTGCCGTTGCTATCATCGTACGTAGCCGTTTTTGTTTTTTTGAAAATTTTTATTTTTCAGCCACGGAGAATAAGTAAAAATTTCGTCGAAATTACACTTTTTTATCACCCGTCGATTTGTGATTTTTTTTTCTCCCAAAGTGGTTCCGTACAACGAGAACCATATTTATTTAGAATGTAAAACTTGTTTATTTTTATTTTTCAGACCAACCATTGTCGAGTTATTGATCCGGCAGTTGGATCACATTTTTTATACAGAGGCTCTATAATACCTCAATAAAGTTGTTAATTTTTTTTAAATAAAAATTTACACGAAATAAGGTCAATGTATGCTTAATAACATATCTTTTTTCCAAGTGCCAAATAAATGATTTAATAGGCAAAAACGATTTGGAAAAAACGACAGTGGTGTCCTTCCCTCAAACTACAAATTAAAAAAATATATATACATATACATATATATATATATATATATATATATATATATATATATATATATATATATATATATATATATATATATGTATGTATGTATGTATGTATGTATGTATGTATGTATATATGTATGTATGTATGTATATATACACACACACACATGTAACGTTATAAAGCTCTAGCTTATAATATTTACGAATATCTTATTATTTATCAATTACTTTCTTGTCATTTTCCAAGGGATTCATTTTTAATGAGTTTTTTTTTTCAAAGAGAACTCTCCACTCCGTGATTGTATGGAAAATCGTGTATTTAAAATTTCTCAATATTTTAGTCATTTTTAAGCCCGTAAATAAGGGATCAAAATACGAAATCAAAATTGATCCCAAATAAGTTCAATGTGTGCTCTATAACATATCTTGTTTTCAAATCCCAAAAAAGTAATCTTACCGATAAAAAAAATCAGAATAAAACGAATGATGATCGCAACGCGGTTTGAAGATGCTTGATTAGTGAGTTCTTCACTAGCATGTTTGACGCGTCAAATATTACGGCTTAGGCGAGAGGGTAGAAAAGGATGGACGACTCCCCCTTTTTTCTACGCTGTGGTTTTTTTTGAGCTTTTGGCCCTAAAAAGAGCTGTTGGCCGGGTTAAAGTATTGGGAGTCCGTGGGTATGCCGTAGTCGTCGTTAACGGGGGGGGTAAGCAGAAAGAACAAAATCCGAATAATAAAACATGTCGAACAATTTTTATTTCTTCCAAATTTTATACTGAAAGGAGCGTTTATGATACAAGGATTTTTTCAACTACGTGGCTGACGATTTTTACATTAAAAGATCTCGTATTAACATGTACGTAGATTAATTATTATAATTAAAGATTTAATCAAATAACTAGAGAGAGGGGTAACTACGCAAAAATATAATTAGTTAAAAAGAAGGAATTAAAAACCGGATTTGCGGTAAGAGGTATGCGTGGTGATGGAACATGCGTGATCGCAACGGGGGAATTTCTTTGCCTTCCCTCGAGGTGCCTTACTTTTTAGTGGCAGCGCTCTCCCCTTAAGGTAAGGAATTTGCCGCCTCTTCAGCGGGCAAGTAGCCACTTCTTCAGTGGTCGGGGGTAAAAAGGAAACTTCTCCCACTTCTTCAGTGGACAGGAAGGGAAGCCGCTTCTCCAGCGAGCAGGGTACTATTTTTCAGCAGAGTCTCACCTTTCGGTAAGGGGCAGCTCGGAAAACTGCTATCCAGTCGATCCGCGCTTCGAGCCTTATGGACCAACGCGTACCATGAGGAGAGTCGGGCGCCTCGAGCGCGTCGGTTGGAGCCCGAAGCTTCAGAAAGCCGAAGCGGGAACCTGGACAAAACTTTGGTGCGCGGGACTCCCATTTCGGCGCTGGAGTCGCTCGACTCTCGGGACAAAACTTTAGTTCGCGGATCCCTCACCTCGGCGAGGAGTCGCTCGAATTTCGGGCGCGAAATGATGCAGCGTGTCGACTCGTGCCCGGAGCACGTACAGCATCTTGTTTGAAAGATCGTCACCTCGAATTTCATTAAGTGTTTTGTTGAATTAATTATTAACTCGAGTGTTTCGGGATTGTACAAAGGGGTCGAGAAATTTTGGTGCTGTCTCGACCGGCACTCTTTCGTCGGGATCCTCGCCTGGCTCGGCCTTCAAAGGACGTTACTCGCTTCGAATCTGGTAAGTGTAAATCTGGACAAGTATCACTCGTCCAGATTAAAAGACGAAAATAAAATGATGAAAATCGAATAAAATTATGAAAATAAAATGAAATGAATAGGAGCATAAGCGTCTTGCCACTCGTCTGATTAATTCTAATAATGATTTTGTACCGGAGGCGGTTTACAGGTTATCCCTGGAGAGGTTTTCACTCGGAGAGGAGCTTAGCGAGGCCCTTAACACTTCGGGTAAGATTTACGCTTGTGAACTTATTTCACATTCTTCCGCCAACGTACTGAAGCTTCGAGGTCCTTGCCCCGGTGACAGAAGCTTCGTTGAGGGTTGACACCTCGGCGAGTCTCCGTCCCGCAGCGCTAGATCTCCTGTGCTTCGATAATGGATTTGTCGCATGGGTGTATCGCAAGGGTATGGTGCCATGTAGCATGCTACGTTGTGCGCTAGGGTTGAATTAACGGGTTACCCCCACTTGTAGCGCAAAAAAGGCCTTTTTCATGAATTTTTTTTAAAGAAAACTACAAAACTTTTTTAATCGATCAGTATACCATCTTAAAGAACACATCTTGAAGAACTTTCAATAATTTTTTTATTTTCAATAATTTCAATAATATATTTTCAATAATTTTTTTATTGAAAAATATTACATTGTTTAGTGGCAAATGGCCGTCAATGAAATAATGTTTTTATATACACGGTTTGCGGTGACCAACATTGCGGCGAAGTGGATCATCTGAAAAAAAAAATGCGGATGGATTTAGTCAAATATAAGTATAAACTAGTCTTTAATCGAAGGATTTTAAAAAATATTCATTTTTCACAATATGGCGGGCAGTTAAAGTAAATGGTTCGATTTTAACGAAAAAAACGGCCGTTTTTTGGCTATAAAACGGCCATTTTTTTCCAAAAATAAATCGAACGATTAAAGACTACATTTTTATGTATTAAATAAGCCTGCAAAATTTCAAGAAGATCGGTCTATTAGTGTTCGAGTAATCTTGGTCACCGACTTCAGAAATGCCATTTTGAGAAAAACGCGTTTAACGTTTCAATTTCAGTTTACACGAAGAAAATATTTTTTTTGTAAATTTACATAGAGTCATCTATTCCGGGCCCATACAGAAGTATGGGCCCGGATACTTATACTTCAAAAAATGCAATAAAAAAAATCGATTTTTTCAAAATCGCAAGTGGGGGTAACCCCTTAATGTATTTACTGTATCATAATATTCTAATGCGTTTTGTGCTCTGTTTCAGGTTCAAAGAAGACGCAGGAACGAAGACAGCTGCAATAATTTAGGGCATGCCAGGGTGGCATACAACAAGTGGTGTCCTCCCTTAAAACTACAATTCAAAATATATAAATATGTTTAAGGGGCCAGTCCACTTTGAAAATTTCAAAAAATCGAAAGCAAGCAAGACTTGAAGAAATCGACGATGACGAGCAATCAGAAGGGATTTTGTACGTTGCAGGAATTGCCGATTGAGTTTAGGTAAGAGTTTTTCATAGTATAAACTTCAAACGCGTTTTTCTCGAAACAACGTTTTCAAAATCTAGCTCCATCGTATCTCTAAAACTAATAAACCGATTCTCTTGAAATTTTAACCACATATTGTGATCATGATTCACAACAAGATGACCCTTGATGGTTTTAAAATTTTGATTTTTACTATTTTTTGCGAAAAACTGCGAAAAACGCGTTTTTTAAACTTTTTTCGTTTCTCATCTGCCATTTTTATATTTTTTGATAAAACTTTATATCCGAGGGTCATTTTGTAGCTGGTGTCATACTGAATCTAATGGACTTTGATTTTTTTGTTTCAGACAAGTCGTTGCCGAGTTGTGATGGAGCTACCTAGCTCACCTATTTTCGAGGCGTTACGTTAAATTATAGTTTTTGTACTTAAAAATGAATAAAAACGCATAAAAATGAATTAAACCATTTTTTAAATGTATTTCAAGACTTTATTTATCAAGTCCAACAACTATTATATTCATATCTTTTATAAAATCCTCAAAAAAAAATCGCGAAAATAGCCTTTTTTCGTGGCTCCAAAGTGGACTGGCCCCTTAAAGTTATAAAGCTCTAGCTTGTAGTATCTACGAATATCTTATTACGTACAAATTATTTTTTCGTTATTTCCAAAGGAATTCATTTTTGTTGAGTTTTTTTTCCAGAGTATTCTTCAATCTTTTATTGTAAAAAAAATCGTATTGCATTTTTTTCAGAATTTTTGTAATTTTCAAGCCGTTGCGAAAAATGATTTTTTTCGGATGACTGTTTCGAGCACGTGGGCTCCCGAAGCTCGTAAATAGGGCGCCAAATTACGAAAGGGGAAAAAGCGTACGGGTGGAAAGAAAATATAACGATAATTTGATCGGCATGCAAACTCGTTGAACGGTGCACGCGATTTTTTTAATGCAAGCAGGCAATTAAAAAAGGTAAATCAACGACGTGCACAAATAGACGAGGCAACGAAGGATCTTCCCTCCACCACCACCCCCCTTCTCCACCCTCTAACTCCTTCGATGCATATTCATTTATTTTCGATCGCCATATAATTGCTTCCCCGTGTTTTGCACTCACGCGCGCGAACGTAATTTCACTCTTTTTATTTCGTCCCGTTTCCAACGCGTCCGCGCTCGTTGGCTGCTCACGTCAGTGCACGCTTTGCCAAGTGACGCGTCGTCGTCAGCGCTGGAGAGGAAAACTTTCTCGCGAGCTATGCCGGCGCGAGGACGATAGACGACACTTTTTTTCCGTAAAAAAGGACGATACCTTGGCTGATATCGATGCCGTATCGACGTCGCGAAAAGATCGCGCTGTGGATACAGTTCGACGCCGTGTCGATGGTGAATTCGTGTGGCGGATCTCCATTGTAATTTTTTTGCCGTCATTCTCGATTCGCCTTCGTTATTTGTTTTATTATTTTGTTACGATAATTTGTATATTTTGTGATTTTTATGATTTTGTATGATATTTTTTCGCTGTTCTATAGTTTCGAGGATTTTTTTTATTTTCGATAATTTTATATCATTTTGCATGATTTCACACGATTTTTTTAATATATTTTTGATTATTCTACGTTTTCGATCGATTTTATGAAGGTTTTTTATTTTTTTGTACGCCGGTGTATAGTGTTGATGATTTTATATATTTTTAAAGTAAATTCATACTATCTTGTATGATTTTCTCGATTTGCCGTCCCTCTTCGTTATTTTGTTACGATAATTTATACATTTTGTGATTTTTATGATTTAGTATGATATTTTTTTCGCTGTTCTATAGTTTCGCGGATTTTTTTTTATGTTCTGTAATTTTATATTATTTTGCATGATTTCATACAAATTTTTAACATATCTTTGATATTCTATGTTTTCGATCGATTTTATAATGGTTTTCTATATTTTAATACGATGGTTTATAGTCTTGATGATTTTATATATTTTTAAAATAAATTTAAATTATCTTGTATGATTTTGTACGAGTTTTTTTAAAACCATGTTTTATAACGATTTTAAAAATAATATTCTATATTTTCGTACGATCGGAAATGGTTTCGATGATTTTTTAAATATATTTTTATTCAAGGAAGACTATTTTGTGTGATTTTGTATTGATTTGTATACTTTTTAATAATTTCATATGTAGGAACATAATGTTTTTAAATGTAGTAAAATAAAGTGTGTGTATGATTTTTAATAATTTTGTACTACGATAATTTAGTTTCGTACAATCTTAACAATATTTTTCACTATTTCTTAGGATAAGCTCGATAAAAAAAATCATTTTTGGTAATTCCTTGTTACTGTGTCCTCAAACTATAACCAATAAAAAGTTGGTTGCCATACAACAGTTTTTTTTTAATTCATTTTTAATATTGCCTATTCCTCACTTTAAAAAAATAATAAAAATAATAATATCCCGAAAAATCTTCACTGTTGCTTAAAGCATTACTGGGTTATTTGATAGCGGGAAACATGTCCTACAACCCTTTTTCGGAATCGTGACTAATAATAAGCAGTAGCGCTGTATGTACACACACACACATATATATATATGTGTGTGTATATATATATATATATATATATATGATAAAATTGACGAAAATGATGATAGTAATGATGATAATAAAAATAAAAACGGTAACGTATATATGTGTATATATATACACATATATACGTTACCGTTTTTATTTTTATTATCATCATTACTATCATCATTTTCGTCAATTTTATCATTTCCATAATTAAAACTATTTTATATATATATGTATATATATATATATATATATATATATATATCGATTTACATTTTCTTGTAATCTTTGTCCATCGAATAAATTTTTTCCGAAAGTGGCGATCATTGCAAAATGGGAACGCAGTTTGCGAGAGCGAGCGAGAACAAGAGAAAAGGAAAGAAAGGAAAAAGATCGAGAAATCCATAACAATGCGCGATCACTTCCGGTTTGCACAACATACCGAGAATTTTCACCGGGTTGACGTTCATCCACAGGCCCCATTTTATTTCTCAATACCCAAGTGCACCCGGTGCGTCGTAATTCTCTCAGTTCAATTGCGCGATATCGAGATCGGAGATTCAGACAGCATCGCAGCGCGGTATATATATATATCGTAGAGATACACCGCGAAGCTGGGACTATTATTCATCCCGGATTGAGAAATCCTCCGTGTCTATATATTCCGTTGTTTTTCGAAGCCCGGTTGCTACTTATCTGTATACGCCATACGTAAGAACTCTCTCTCTCTCTCTCTCTCTCTCTCTCTCTCTCTCTCTCTCTCTCTCGGATTGTCGGAGAGGATCGAGACTGAATTGGAGAACAAAGAAAATTCACGCGATTCAATGTGTGTACGTCTATTATGATATAGCACATTATGCATTCGAGCCGTATACATTTCACCCATTGTGGACAATCCCCCTTTATACATATGTATATGTATATATAGACCCGTTTTGTTATTTTATATATCATACAATTGTACATTTCTCGGCAGATATTTCGCAAACCTGACGATGAGTAAAAAAAGAGGAAAAAAAATGATAAGCCTCTATATACGTATATAGAAATGTAAATTGAAAATATTTATATACATATATAAAAAGGAACAAAAAATAAAACATCTAAAACCTCTATATATACAGGGCTACTGGTTATTGGTCACGATGCCGTGGAAGGGTTGTAGGACATGTTCTCCGCTATCAAATAACCCAGTAATGCTTCATGGAAAAGTCAACCATTTTCGTCAAAACTCACAAAAACTGATTTTTCAAGAGTTTTTATATTTTATTGTAATAAATGTTATTCTTAGAGAAAAATGTTTCCTACAAAAGTTGTAGCTGATAAAAAGATTGATATTTTATGTTCTATACGGGTTTTGTCTGAAACCATTCTGTTTCGAGAAAAATGGGCTAATGCTTCAATAAGTACAAAACATTCCATTGGTTGTGATATTATCTATTTACGCACTTTAGGGACGTTTGATCTTTAACACTATACGTGAACCTAAACAACACACAACGCGCATACTCGAACAGACCTGGAAAATTCAACCCACGGAAAATTCGGCGCCCAAACCGAAAAAAACCAACATAAACAAATCCAAAGGAACCAAAGAAACGAACTTAATCAAATCTTTATAAATAAAGCATTAATATATCAGAATAAATTACGTCTACTTATTTATCCGAATATACATTTTAAAAATACTTTTAGTGTCCCTGGGTTGGGGCTCCCCCATCCTCCAGGGGGCCCGCCAAGAGGCTCTGCCCATTCGCCCCACCAGGGGATTTCACCCCCCTCCAAATTAATGGAGGTTAGCATTTAGCACGAATTATTAATTTTCTAGAGGAAAAAAATTGTTTTCCAACTAAAATTATAGATATTCGTCTCCGTTAAAACTTGCTTTTAGTTTTTCAACAAATTTTTAAACTATTCGTTTCGATCAACAATTTTGAAAAGTTTTTTTTAACAATTATTTACATTTTTTAATAGTTTTTCAACATCTTTTTTAATTATTCGTTGAATTTAATATCCGAAAAAACGTAATTTCAAACACAAACTGGGAACTACCTGACAGTTGGCTTGCGCAATCTTTCAAAGTTGAACATTCATTTTCCTGCCAGGAAAAAAATCGATTCATATATAATATGAAATATTAAATTAATTATATAAACAATACACGTACACATACAGACATGGATTCGAAAAAAAACTTAATTCGCCGTCCCATCGTTTCAAACGTAATGGCTAATTTAAGTAACCTATATTTCCATTAAAATTGGACATGGAAAATAAAAATAAAAACTTTTTTTTCTTTCACGAGTAGTTCAGTTTGTGCAGCAATGAACAAACAGGGGCCAGCAAAATCTGGAACAAACTCCATTCTAAAGGGGGCCATATACGATTCATCCTCGCCTTTTATTTCAACCGCCTCGTTTTCCCGCTCCGAGGCGATAGCCGCGCGCAGTCACCATGTGGTGTATACTTTAATTATGAAAGTCCTCGCGGTTCTTCCCGGTTGGAGCGAGGATCGCGTGCATCGCGGCTTTCAGCAAAGACTTTGTTGATGTAACTCGATGCAAGTTTGCATGTCCGAGGGCCCCTTCGCTTCTTAATCCCCCCGCCGCCGGTTCCCCGCGCCTGTTTCTTATGATCTTCCTCCTCCGTCTCTCGCTTTGCCACTCGCGATGTGGTTTTCGTCGTGGTTTTGTTCATGAAAAAAAGAGGGCCGCGATTTGCTCGGCTTTCGACAAGTGTGTGCGTGGGCCTTCCCGATTCGATTACACCGAGAGAGAGCGAGAGAGAGAGAGAGAGAGAGAGAGAGAGAGAGAGAGAGAGAGAGAGAGACATGCCCTGCTTGAAAACCGCAGAAATGTTAAGGTGTCAAATATAGGTACTTGCAAGGCCGGATTTGACACCGAAACGAGCATTAAGGGGTTACCCCCACTTGCGATTTTGAAAAAAATCGATTTTTTTTATTGCATTTTTTTGAAGTATAAATATCCGGGCCTATACTTCTGTATGGGCCCGGAATAGATGACTCTATGTAAGTTTACAAAAAAAATATTTTCTTCGTGTAAACTGAAATTGAAACTTTAAACGCGTTTTTCTCAAAATGGCATTTCTGAAGTCGGTGACCAAGATGACTCGAACACTAATGAACCGATCTTCTTGAAATTTTGCAGGCTTATTTAATACATAAAAATGTAGTCTTTAATCGTTTGATTTTTTTTCGAAAAAAATGGCCGTTTTATAGCCAAAAAACGGGCGTTTTTTTTTCGTTAAAATCGAACCATTAACTTTGACTGTCCGCCATTTTGTGAAAAATGAATATTTTTTAAAATCCTTCGATTAAAGACTAGTTTATACTTATATTTGACTACATCCATCCGCATTTTTTTTTCAGATGATCCACTTCGCCGCAATGTTGGTCACCGCAAACCGTGTATATAAAAACATTATTTCATTGACGGCCATTTGCCACTAAACAATGTAATATTTTTCAATAAAAAAATTACTGAAAGTTCTTCAAGATGTGTTCTTTAAGACGGTATATTGATCGATTAAAAAAGTTTTGTAGTTTTCTTTAAAAAAATTCATGAAAAAGGCCTTTTTTGCGCTACAAGTGGGGGTAACGCCTTAAATTTGAGCGGTCTGCATAAACTTGAAATTCAAAAATTGTGATTTTTTCCATCGGGTAGTTTTACAACCTAGGCTCTTAACTTTAACTTCCACCAAAGATTTTGTAAAAATTCCAAAAATTGACAGCGTTATGAGATTTTTTGTGAACGGCCATATCGCTCACTGAATTACGCTGTTTTTTTGTTTTTTCTCTAAACTGTTTTCTGAAACGGTTCAAGTCGTACCTCAAAATCGATTCGTCTCCGATTCACTTCCAATTTGCACAGAGCATGGTTTACAACATTTTCTATCGTACGACCAGATGATTTTATGATATGTTCATCCATTCGTTAATGACAAATGATTAAAGTTTTTTTTTGTCGAAAATCGAACTTTTTTCTACAGCTTGCCAGTTCCGTGATTTTCAAAATTTCAACAAAGTATCCGGTCATACGGAAGTTTTAGTATTATACTAAGGGCCGTTTTTTAGTTTTCATTTTAGATGACTTCATTAATATTCGTTAATAAGTAATGATTAAAGTTGCTTTTTTTGGTCGAGAATCGAAATGTTTTTTACGGCCTGCTGTTTTTGTGTTTTTCATCATTTGAAAAAAGTATCCGGTCACACGGAAGTTAAATTATTGTGATAGAAGTCCATTTTTTTATTCTTTACTTTAGATTACTTCGTCAATGTTCATGAACAATAAATGATTAAAATTGTTGTTTTGGTCGAAAATTAATCTTTTTTTTCTCCAGCTTGCTATTTTTGTGATTTTTTAAATTTCAAAAACTATCAGGTCAGACGGATGTTTTATTATTATACTAAAATTTAAATTCAGTCCATTTTTTATTTCTCACTTCAGATGCTATTGTTAGTATTCATATAAAACAAATGATTAAAGTTATTTTTTTTAAATCGAAAATGGTACTTTTTTCTAACCCTAACTTGTTATTTTCGTAATTTTTAAAATTTCAGAAAAGTATCCTGTCATACGAAGGTTTCATCGTTATACTGAAGGTCCATTTTTGCAGATGACTTGTCAATACTTGGAATAACAAATGACTGAAGTTGTTTTTTTGGTCAAAAATCGAACTTTTTTCCACAACTTGCAATTTTCGTAATATTCACAATTCCAGAAACGTTTCTGATAATAACGAAGTTTTTTTAAACTACACTAAGGTCCACTTTTATGTTTCATTTCAGATAAGTTCGTCAATATTCGTTAATAACAAACGATTAAAGTTGTTTTTTTTGGTCGAGAATCGAACTTTTTTTAGTTTGCTATTTTTGTATTTGTCAAAATTTCAAAAAGTATCCGATCATACGGAAGTTTAATTATTCTTCTAGAAGTCCCTTTATTATTCTTTACTTCAGGTTACTTCGTTAATGTTCGTGAACAATAAATGATTAATGTTGTTGCTTTGGTCGAAAATTTATCTTTTTTTCTCCACCTTGCTATTTTCGTGATTTTCAAAATTTCAAAAACTATCCGGTCATACGGAAGTTTTATTACAATCCTACAATTTAATTTTTCATTTCTAGAGATTCAGATGACCCTAGTTACCAGGACCATTTGCACCGATTAGCCATGCAGCACCGGCGGCACTCTGTTCAAATAATAATAACTCCAATGTCTATCAACATTTTTCAATTAAAAAGAAAATCTCAAATAACAAAAAAAAAAATATCAAAAATCGATCTGCACCTTGTGCTCCATGTGCATCCGTCAAGATTCATTTCCAAAAAGCGCTCAAGCCCACACAATTCCAATACCGAATTTGAACTTACTCTTTTTTTTCCCCGGAAGTTTGCGTGTCGATCGGTTGTTTATTGAGCAACGTTGCTTTACAAACACCGACACTTACCGAACATGCCGCCTATGAAATCTCTGTGTTTAAGGGGGCATATAATCGCGCCCAATATCCGTAGACAGCTTGAAACGAGACACGTGTTTTTGCATCGTAACCGTTATGGATTCTCACGTTTTCACGTTCCCGCGGCGAGAGCCTGCTCGCGCCGATAAGTGAGCGGCCCTCTGCAACGGTGTATATTAAACGCGATGTATACGTCCGGCCACGGATAATGGACCTCTCTCGTTCGCATCACTCGCGTATACGCATATGCACTCGCGTAAATCTGCCCGCGCGCGCGCGCGAGTGTTGCCTCTCTGCATCGGTGGTTCGAGCGGATCGAAGAAGCACTTTCTCTCGATCTATTTCAGCAAAGAAACGAAGACCGACCGCTACATACAGGGTGGACCATTTAACGCGACCACCCCAAATATCTCCGTTGCCTTTAGAGTGACGAAAAAATGTCAGGAGGCAATTTGAGTGATTTCGAACCGTAAGTGGGGAAACGTTCATTTTTGTCAAGGTCATAGTTTTTCCGTTGTCAAGGTCATCAACTGTTTTTCAAATGGGAATATGTTTTTTTTTATGTTGAGATGTTATAGTTGATATTCAGATGAATCCAACGACCTATGATATGATGACCTTGAAATGATATCGTAGGTCGTTGGATTCGTCTGAGTATCAGCTACGTCTTAATAGAAAAAAAAACATGTTCCCATTTGCAAAACCATTGATGACCTTGAGAACGCAAAAACTATGACCTTGAAAAAAATACATCTTTCACCACTGTATCAGCCCTTCGAAATCAATCAAATTACCTCCTGACATTTTTATCGTCACTCTAAAGGCAACGGAGATATTTGGGGTGGTCACGTTAAATGGTCCACCCTGTATACATGTATAGGGTGTTCCAGAACTGAATGCATTCCCTGAAATGGGGGGTTGGGGGTGAAATTCTGA
The DNA here is from genome assembly GCA_944452715.1 of Ophion slaviceki. Lineage (NCBI taxonomy): Eukaryota > Metazoa > Arthropoda > Insecta > Hymenoptera > Ichneumonidae > Ophion > Ophion slaviceki. The sequence continues at coordinate 2,361,965 of OX101786.1, read as the reverse complement.
GTCGATTGATGTAAGCATGTGTGGGTCTCAGATCAACCCTTGAATTATTATCAATTTTCAAAAACGAGCGCACCTGATTGGCCCGTTTTTAAAAAATTGATAATAATTCAGGGGTTGATCTGAGACTCACACATGCTTATATCAATCGACTCAGAATTTCATCCCCATTCCCCATTTCAGGGAACGCATTTGGTTCCGGGACACCCTGTATATACAGCGTTGGATATACAGGGTGACAATTATAAGGTGGCCATATGTTTCTTAAGAGGTTATGCCTAGTTGTAAAAACCGAAAAATCCCTATTTCCAAACTCCATCTCTTAACAGTGTATCATCAAGCCGATCGGATCAAAATTTGCAGATTCATGGGCTGTTATGTTGACGCCCAGTGGAACGATCGGAGCGTCGTTCGAAACTTGAAATCCTTTCTTCTCTTTTTTCTCGAAAGTACGTTTTGAAAGTCGGTGAGCAAAATATCTCAAAAACTACTGCCTCGATCTTTCTGAAACTTGTAGGTCTTTTGCTAGATGCAATGATATGGTATTTGATCGGAGGATTTTCTTTCCGCGATGTATACTTTCGATTTGATCAACGAAAAATCGCAATTATTTTGCAAAAATCGAGACTCCCTTTAACCCAGCGCCGTTTTTGTTTCATTTTATATTTCAGAAACTTCTTAGATAAATCATTGGATAAATTAATATGCTAACGAAATCTGATTTTTTCATGTCAGATAACCGGGGTTTCGGAAGGGCTATGCCACCGCAGAAGACGTTTTCGTGAGCTGCTTCCCGGACATCAGCTGTTCATCGATTATAATTGAATATTTTTACACTAAAAAATTACAGAGTGTATTTCAGATGATAATTTTTCCAATACTTAATTTTCGTAGAAATTTATCATCAGGATTTTCTAAAAAAAATCCAAAGGCGAGCTGTTTTCGATTGCTTTAACTAGGCATAACCCGTTAAGGGGTGAGGCCACTGTAGCGGGGAAAAAATAAGTGTATTTTGGGATTTTTTTTAGCCGGACATTGGAATAAATCAACCTTCTGAAAAAGGTCCTTTATTGTACATATCATAAACTGTATAAAGAATTTTTTTAAAGTAATATAAAACAAAATGGCGTCTGCACAGCTTTTCTTCGACGAAGCCTTTTTTCAAAGGCGCGCGGCTGGACCAACGGCACCTGCAATTTTTAATTTACAGCGAATGAAACTTTTTTCGATTATATATGTGAATAGCTACGGAAGTACGTAGGATTTTTTCGGTTTAGTGATTTTTATAAAAACAACGCGTTTTTGAAATAACAGTTCAAAATTTTCAAGAAAACATCGTCCGAAAATTGTTTATAAAAAAAAACTATTTAAGGGGTCCCCCACTTGCGATTTTGAAAAAATCAATTTTTTTTTATTGCATTTTTTTGAAGTGCAATTTGAAGTGCAGTTTTTTTTTGATGCCCGGAATAGATGACTCTATGTAAGTTTACAAAAAAAAAATATTTTCTTCGTGTAAACTGAAATTGAGACTTTAAACGCGTTTTTTCTCAAAATTGCATTTCTGAAGTCGGTGACCAAGATTACTCGAACACTAATGAACCGATCTTCTTGAAATTTTGCAGGCTTATTTAATACATAAAAATGTAGTCTTTGATCGTTCGATTTTTTTTTCGAAAAAAAAATGGCCGTTTTATAACCAAAAAACGGCCGTTTTTTTCGTTAAAATCGAACCATTAACTTTGACTGTCCGCCATTTTGTGAAAAATGAATATTTTTTAAAATCCTTCGATTAAAGACTAGATTATACTTATATTTGACTAAATCCATCCGCATTTTTTTTCCAGATGATCCACTTCGCCGCAATGTTGGTCACCACAAACCGTGTATATAAAAACATTATTTCATTGACGGCCATTTGCCACTAAACAATGTAATATTTTTCAATAAAAAAATGACTGAAAGTTCTTCAAGATGTGTTCTTTAAGATGGTATATTGATCGATTAAAAAAGTTTTGTAGTTTTCTTTAAAAAAAATTCATGAAAAAGGCCTTTTTTTGCGCTACAAGTGGCGGTAACGCCTTAATATATCGAGAAAATCCTGCGTACTTCTATGCAGAATGTAATTGTGAATATACAGTTAAAATTTCAAGTCAATCGCTCAAGATTTGTTCGCGTTATGAGTCCGGCCGACTTGAAAAAAGTAGTTTCGAGAAAAACGCGTTAAAAGTTTTCGGTACAGATTGCATCGGACTGAGAGGGGCTGCGCCAAAATTTAAAATAGAAGTATTTTGACATTTTTCCCACCTTAATCCTTTGGGTATGTCATTTTTAAGATATTAAGGCATCTTTTAAGAGAAAAAAATCGATTTTTTGAAATTTCTACAGTGACCTTACCCCTTAAGAGTCACGCGCAGACATTTCGCAACTGAGAAAATCATGATTTCTAAGAGTGGAGATCCCTCTATAAAATGATGAAGAGCGTATTTTTGGAAAATCAAAGAGGTCATAATATGTATATCATATTTTTATTATATGGAATAAATAGTTTCACCGCAAAAAATCTTAAAAAGTCGCTTATTTTCGGCGGCTTAAAGGGATCTCCCCCCTTAATGTTTTTTTAAGCCCTTTTCGAAAAAAAACGCGATATTGCGACGAGGTGTATTAGCCAGAAAAATTGAGAATGCCGGAAAAAAATAAATATTTCATTTTGACCATAGCAGAATGAAGATAATTAAATTCCAAATACAAAATACTTCTAAAAAAAACTTTTTTTCTAAAAGGAATTAAATTCCATTGATTCGATTTAAAAATGTTTTTCGAGACAGTTCTGTATTCGCAATTTAATGAATTTAATTCTGCTCTATTCAAAATGCAATGTTGAGTCTTTTCCAGAATGATCCTTTTTTTGTGGCAAATATTCCTCAAATATTCATCAAGAATACGCTATATTTGTTTCGAAGCGGACTTGGAAGATCATTGAAATACATATTTTTCTCGGTCGCAAAATATCCGCGCATATATGTGTGCATATATATATACAATAAATGTAAGTGGTCTTTATACGAATGAAGTAAAGATTGTTTGATTTTAACTGTACGCTTGCATATGAAAGTCTGAAGGATGGTAACGACTCGTTTGGGTCCCGTTAATCTCGATACTGAGGCATATTTCATGCAGAGGCTTCCGTTCCATTGTTCGCGAACATCTGCAAAGCTAAAACAATGAGAAATCGAGAGAGAGAGAGAGAGAGAGAGAGAGAGAGAGAGAGAGAGAGAGAGAGAGAATGGCGGAGAGTAAGAAAAAAGTAAAATTCCAAAGTCACGCTGTGCGAGAATCGATGTATTATTGTCGGAGAGTTAGCCCTTCACCCATGATTTCTAGCATTCGCATAGTGGCCCCAGCCCTCTCCTCCCCCGTCGCTCGTCACCTCTCACTCTCTCCTGCCACTTGTTACATTTGTTAAACACTTCGAGCCGAGTGTATTCCAGCGAGTAAGCGAGGAGAACGTTGAGAAGCCAATACGCGAGTATATACAAGGAGAAGGTTGCAACGAAGCAGCGAGTGTTGTATCTTGCCCCCTCCTGGATCTGTGTAGTGGTCCTGTCCTTTGGGGCCGTTGAACGGCCTCTAGCTCGATCTCGGGGATCACCCTTCTCTATCCCTCCTCGAGGCCCACGTCATCTTGACCCCCTCTTCGGCTGCCTTTCTCCTCCTCTCTCTCTCTCTCTCTCTCTCTCTCTCTCTCTCTCTCTCGCTCTCTCTTTCTGACTTGATATTCTCGGCAGACTCACCGCCGCGACGTAGACTGCTCCACCTCTACCTTCTTTTCCCACTCACGCTCTCCGTGTATATCAGGCTGCCAGTGATTAAGCGATTCTATTATAATTAGCGTGAAACACATCGGGGCATGCCCGTCACGTACGTAATTGGCGCTGAGCACACACTCTCATATACCATATACCGTGTTCATTGCGCCGGAACATGCCTACAAAGTTACTGCTCTATGCGCCTTAAAAGCTGCACAGCCAGCAGCCGAATCCATCGGCATCCGAGAAGAATGTGGTAAAAGCGCGAGTTGCCGAGCTAAATAGGCCCAAACTATTTAGAAATCGCGGTCTACGAGATATACGGCTTCGAAAGAAGGCAAAACTGCCGTGGAAGACTTTCCCGATGCGTTGGGAGTAGCTGTCGGATCTGTGAGAGATGATTGAAGGACCTTTTGGTGCTTTGGATTGCGCCGTAGCTGAGCAAGTATCGAATAGTCCGTTTGATGTCGCGACCGATCGCGAAGAGTTAGCGATTTCCAGAGATTGCTGGATTTTCCCTACGTTAGGAAGCTGATGCGAAATGAGGTGAAACTGGCCTGAAAGACTTTCCCGATGCGTTAGGAGTAGCTGTTGGATTTGTGAGAGGTGACTGAAGGACCTTTTGGTGCCTTGGATTGCCCCGCAGGTGAGCAAGTACCCAATAGTCCGTTTGATGTCACGACCGATCGCGAGTTGGCCATTTTCAGGGATTGCTATATGTTCCTTAGGTATAGGAAGCTGATGCGAAATGAGGTCAAACTGGCCTGGAAGACCTTCATGGCGCGTTAGGAGTAGCTAACAGATACATGAGATATAATTGAAGGACCTTTTGGTGTCTTGGATCGTGCCGCAGCTGAGCAAGTATTCAATAGTTCGTTCGACGTCGTGATCGAACACGAAGCAGAGTTGACATCCGGGAGATAACAATTTCCAGCGATTGGTAGCTTTACTCCAGATATAGCAACAGCAGTGAGCTATAAACGATAAAAGTGGGTAATTAGGTACTAATCATCCGTAGTAGCCTGAGAGCCGTTTGGCGAAACGTCCCAAGGGAACAAAGCAACAAGTTGGTTATAGGTGACAACCCGGTCGCGTAAATGCTGTCAGTCATTGCTCGAACCCAGATCATCGAATAGGCTTTCTCCTCTACATCCTATTAGACACTTGAATCAACGAGGTGTCATCAGAGATCCGTTTTATCAACGGGTTCTCGATAACGTAGACTTCTACCGGGGATCGGCAGAACGTATGCATTGACGAGTGCTGCCTCGTCTGGGCAACCCCTCGAATCACTGAGTACTCTCGTCAGACAAACCGGCTGGATAACAGCTCGGCGCGATTCGGCAGTCGGCAAGCTAGTTCACCTCCTTAGGTGAAAAGTGTCCCCATCGCCTGGCGAGCGGAAGGGGCTTCGCGAGGAGAAAGACCTCCTCGACGAGCATGTTCCCCTTGGCTTTCGATACTCGATGTGTCGACCGCTTGGTTCGGGTCACCTCGGGACCATCGAATCCCTCGATTCTCCTTCCAGCGGCGGGCTTATCGATCGTTCGTGTCCGTCTTTCACGCAATACAGCAAGCCACCCGTTTCCAACTGAAGGCATTTGCGAGGACACTCGCTATTCAATCGCGTTGCAGCTCATGCTATGTATCTTAAACCCAAACAAAGTCAAGCACACAAAGACAACAAGGTACTGTCTTCAACGGTAACATCACAGTCCAAAAAATTCTGAAACATCTTGCATGTAGCGTGTAATTAATCTCAAAGATGGCTGGATCAAAAATATTCTCCCGGGCCAACTTTTTGGGTGGGTAGACCCTTCCTAGTAGTCATGGGGAAATTCCGGGCAGAGGGAACTTTGGGGACAGGAGTAGTTTGGGGCAATGGCTAATTGGAATCGGCACTAATTGTCAATGCCTCTGGAACTGTTGCAGGACCAACAGGATGGAACTGCGCGGACTGCTGCTTGGACTTCTGCTGATTGTTATCGGTAAGACATCTAGCAATTTATTGTATCTTGACCGACCACGCGGACGTGTATGTTGATCTTTTGATTTAACCGTGAACTGGCGATTTACGAGCGCGTCTTGCGACTTACCAAAACAAGCTGTTTGCGTTAACTTGGTTTCCTTAGTGATTCGTTTCGCGTCACAATCGAAAGGAAAACACGGCTCGTGATGACCTCCCCCGCTGTGCGGCCCAACGGACCTCGCTGTGCAATCTTATAAGTTGGTCACGTTGGAGAACGCGCTATACGAACATCGGGCGGAAGTTGATCCGGACATGTTCGCGATAAAAATTTCCGTTGTACTTGTAGTCTGCGTTGGCACGCTCGTGTCAGAATTCAGAAAGGCCCTGCCCCAGCAGCTGGTTTTGGGATTTGAGGCTTCCTCCGAGGACACGGCGGCCGTATTGAGTACCGGTGAAAATCTCGAAGACCAGGTGACTTCGCGCTGGCAATCACGCGAGAAGTCGCGGGATCGAAATGACGAAGCGGAAGAGCCATATATCAGCGGCTATACGGCTATGAAGTACTTGACAGGCTCTCTATCGGCAAATGCAAGTCCTGGGAGTAAAAGCCACAGGAGACCATCGGGAACGAATTGCCGAAGACTACCACAGCGCGGAAAGGAATCGCTGATAGGTGATAGAGCGTTTCGTGCTCTGTGCGAATACTTCGGTGCACACGTCAGAGACGAGATATTGTCCGGACTGGAGGTCGTGCTGGAACGCGAGGGTGTGGGAGCAAAGGGAGCCGGAGATGGTTACGACCGTGGCAGAGCTTACGCCATAGCTTTCGAGATCCAGAAGCCAGCGTTGGCCAGCTGCCTCGAGAATGCTCTCGATTATTACTCGAACCGTTCGGCCGGGCATCGTTCGGCTCGTTCGCAGCGTCGTTACCCAGCGTGCCTTCAACGATTGGCCATCAATCCCGAGCCGGATTTTCAGATTCTCTGGCTCAAGAATTTTCCCCGGCTGGTCGAGTATTTCGAGCGCGTCATAGGGGGTCAACGAATCTTCGATCGCGCCAGCCTCATCGTTCAGGATCACCTCAATCGGGACTTGATAAAACGCTGGAAGAAAGTGAAAGAACTCGCCTGGGCAAGAGCAAAATTGAGAGCTTGGAGGAATTCCAAGATTCGAGATAGTGCCGAGAGAATCCGAATTGTCGTTCAAGAGAGACCGGGACTCCTTGATATCTGCAAATTGACGAAGGACATTCCGATTTATCTCGCCAGCGAGAACAGCTGCTTGAAGAAAATTCTCGCCAATCTTGTAGTTCTGGAGGCACTTGTGCAGGAGGACGGGGCGACACTGGAGTACGAGTTTATCGGTGGCAAACCCTTGGCACTCAATCTCCTCTACGTCGTCAAGAGGGTGCTCGAGAAGAGAAAGACCGCCAGGGACGTGCAAAGATATCGAGACAAATTGGCGAATCAGGCGAAGAGCGAAATCTACGATTTGCGAATGGCAAATGTTCGATGTGCCAACGATCTGAGGAGAAGCCGCGATAATGAGATGCTCGAGAAATGGAGAAGTGACGAAAAGATGAAGACCTGTCTGAAAGTCCTTTCCTTGAAGATTGCGAGACTATTGAAAACCGCGCTGAAGCTTTACGGCCCGCAAATCATGAAGTCCAATAACGCGCGTCTTTGGAGGACCGTCGAAATGGATTTGCTGAAGGGCATCATGGATTCTTATCAACGTTCCAAGTTCCTCATCCCAATCATCAAACGGGAACTTGGCTCGGGAGTGCTCGAGGCTGATCTCTCCGCTTACCCGTGGGCTAAACACTTCATAGACAAATGGCGGTCGTCAAGCATCGAAGACAAGCACGACAGACTGGAGACCATATATCATTCGATCGTTTCTTCATCCGCGGAAAGATCATGTCTCCCTTTGATTGACGGGTACGAAATAGAGAAAAGTGATTGCTGGCGAAGATACATCGATGAGATTCTGATAGTGGAGTCGGAATTGATGAGGGACGGATTGAGCCTCCAGATGATTTATTTGGGTGACCCGTTTCTCATGAATCTCGTGTACTTTGTCGACGATTCGCTGAAGAAATACCTTCGGCTGCTGGATCCCGACGATGGACAAATAAACCTACCTGCCGATTTGAACGGATCTTATCAAATTAAGAATCGGATCCAGGATCAGGAAGTTTCCACGCCCTTGAAAGACCATCACGACGAATCCTCGTACGACATCACGAAACCAATGACACTGAAATTTGGAGCTGCTTCGCCGAAAAACATAACGATCCACTTAACTCAGGGGGACTTTGCGAACAAGGTGAACATCGAATTGGCCAAGAAATTAGCCACTATGCTCGATAGCCCTGCGCTCAAAAATACCATCAGGAGAGTCATGTGAACACTGAAAAAAAACTATCCTTCAGCGAAAAGATCATATATTTGTACATTGAAAATATAAAACTCATTGTGTCCTGAATCATTGTCATTTATTGCTCGACTACAAGACAAAATACTGATTCTGTTGGAAGTAATCTCGTTCTTTCTGAGCAATGATTGCGTTCCTTTGGATACGATTTCTTTTTGGAGTTCGACCTATCTAGAATATTTCAAAATTCCAGCTTTATTCTGATCTCCACCTGCCAAAACTTTAATCGAAACATCACGTCTTATTGAATTTCTTTGGGCCTCGTTCTGGTCTCCGTGTCCAAATCCTAAGCTGCTTAAAACATAAGGACAAGATCAAGATGAGTAGGACTGTAAAATGCCGATTGGACACAATCTACAGACTGTCTTGAGCAGAGTATTACAGGCTCATATCTCAGAACGTTCGGATTGAAATGAAAAATTCTTCGAATAAAAGTCGTTTCGTTTCAAGGGGAGAATAAAATGACAATGTCAAATTGACATTGGGCATAACCACTAAGGTCATACGAAGGTCTACTTCGAAATTTGTTAAAAGAACCCTTATTTTTTATTGTATATTATTTTAGCTTAGCTCGGGATCTTTTAAAAACACCATGGATAAGTATTTTTCTATCGAGTATTTTTTCAGCTATGCAGCTTGAAAGTTACAAAACTTACTGCCGGATTCGTTTGAAGTTTCATAACTACAAAACTACTCCATGAAATTGCTTATCCATAGTGTTTTGAAAAGATCTCGAGCTAAGCTATAAGAATGTACAATACAATAAAAAAATTAACCTTCTAATTACAAATGTCAAAGTTGACTTTGTATGACCTGGGCGGTTCTATCCAAGGTCAAATTAAAATTGCCATCTTTGTCTCCTCCTAAAACCAAGCAATTTATATTTGAAACATTTCTTATTGTAATTACTACTTTTCAAGATGTAAGCTTGTACCACTTCATCCGCGACACCCTGTATTTCATACAATATATCCAAAAGCACGAATGCTTCCGTACGCACTCAAGAATCAAAACATCATGCCTAAAGGGCGCTTAAAACGCTCGAACTGCCAGAAAAATAAAAAAGATATACAAAACCCGTTTTTTTTTCTTAAAAAAGTTCGATCTTCGACCCAAGCGAACTTATCATCGGCTTAAGAGGCTATGACACAGTGCGACACTTTCAAAAAATCGATTTTTTTGCCTTTCTCGAAAGTTTATACTTTATACTTTACATTTATACTTAGCAGTGTCTATGGTAAATATTATTTTATCTAGCAAAAATCGATGGGTAAATCTTTAAACGCGTTTTTCTCGAAATGAGATTTATTAAATTTGCTGACATTGTAACTCAATGAGCAATTATCCGATTGACTTGAAATTTGAACTGAGTACTCTTGAATACATTTACTCTACACTGCCGTAGGATATTTTTGGTTGGATGAAAATTGACGATTTGACATTGAAAAAAACGACCATCTTATAGGCAAGAAAACAGACTTTTTTTCATAACTACGCTATTTTGTTAGATTTTGATATTTTTCGAAAATCCTATGTCATTGTACAGGAAGCAGCTTCCAGTATAACGGCATATTTTCCTTTTTCGGTTTCAGCTACTCAATCGGCCGGAATCATGTCAGCAGTGTGTCAGCATGTCAGAACTTTTTTTTTGGCGCCTCCGAAGGCAGCGCATAAGTAGCTTGGATCTCGACATTTTTCTATGAAAAAATTATGTAATATAGGTCAAACATAGCCAAATATATTCTTAATTTTCCGAAACATTTAATTGAGTACTTTTCTTCCAAAAAATTCCCGAAGATCACCCAAATTTTCAGCGTTCCCTCTGGTACAGCCCCTTAAACTTGGAGCAACGGCATCAGCAGGGACACTCGCTCGGTCTCGAGTGCCGCAGGGAATTTCCCGTGACCCATAATTTCCCCGCTAATGTGTGTACGCCCCAGGTTCGTTCTCGGATCAAGCTCGACCGGACTCGTGCCCCGCACGAGGGAGGACCCTCGCGTGAAGAGAAGAAGTAGCCGTGAGGCGTGAGATGTTTCACCGTGGACATCCACTACGAGTGCAACACTTATTCTCGCGTCCCGATCGAATTCCCCGATCCTGATGCAAAATCCCCTAGCGTGTTGAATGTACACACGCGCCTCTCGTGTTCCCTTTCCAATCCGAGCACCAGAAAGACCAAGGGATAGCAAGAGAGAGAGAGAAAGAGAGAATGGAACTCGTAACAGCGATGGATGCATCTTTTCTAGGCAGCACAGCCACATAGTAACATTCCGGCACGAACCACGGAACTGGCTAAGAGCCTTGACTAACGCGTGGCAAGTTTTCTCTTCGGAGACCTGGGATTTCAGTGTGATCGAGAACACGAGATCTCCACTGGACTCCCTCCCAAGCGTTCCATTAATTTTTCTTTGAAAAAATTCCACCGAAATTTATTCACTTCGATGGCTATCAATTACTGTCAATGGGCGACCCCGCTGTCGATGTCGCACATGATCATGTGCACTCCCTACCTCTGTAAAAATCGCTACAAAAGACTAAGAGTTGACGAAACGTCGGATGACGAATCGAAAGGATGATAAGCCTCACCGATCTGGAATGTTGATCCTGTTGACATCCCAAATCTAGCCGGGACAGCAGTACAACAATAATAATAATATTTATTATAAATATATATAACATTTATTTAAAAATAATATTTATAATATTAATGATAACATAATGATAACGATGATAATTATAAGTACCCTCTGGCTTGAGGGAGCGGCTATCGCAGAGCGGTTTATTGCACTTTTCGCGCGTTTTTTTTTTCGACTGGGCGGCAGCCGAGGTGGTGTCGGAACCCTCGAGTGTCGGCCAGCGTTATTGTTCCGGTCTAGATTAAGACTGAGCCTAACCCCCGGGGGTAGGTGAATGTCTCCCAGTGCAAACTGAGGAAGTGTGTTTCCCGGAGCAATAAAGTCTATAAAATAAATACTAGATAATTATAATGAGAATTATTAATGTGTACAGTCGAACCTTGATATAACGAAATCCTCGATATAACGAAGATTTGTCCATTCCCTTCCGACAGACACCCGAGACGTTTATACAACAACAATACATAATAATATACATTGTCCCTAATTGCTAATCGCTTGTAAAAATGGCTCTGGTTTGAACCCTTCTTTTTTTAATATCCCTATATTTAGAGCACTCACTTTTTTTAAAGAACATTTTAAACAACATGATCTCGATATAACGAAAAATCGATATAACGAACTTCCCTAGAGATTCGTTATATCGAGGTTCGACTGTATAATAATCAGTATTATTATCATGAACACAGTGATGATAATAATAATAACAATAATAATGACGAGGAAGATAATGATGGCAGTGATGCTGATGATAATTACGATGTTAATGAGTATGATGATGACGATGGTGATGATGATGCTAATGATAATGATGATAATGATTGTAGGAAAATATTTGGTTGACGAATTGTAGGATTTCACAAAGACAGTTTTAATTACTATAATCCTCCCGGTTGGTCAGAATACTCTTGTACATTGGTCAATAAATCGGTTTAACAAATATAGCAAAGTCTTTAGGATGGTTATTGCGACTCGTCACTTCGAGGTCTGGATACAGAATGCCCCTCCGTTGTCCATTCCTAGGCGCCTCGCCTAGGACCCTTGGGCCTTCGTCCCTTGGCTTCTCCCTTAGCTCCGGAATAAACAGCCCTCGCGTTTATGACCCACTCAAGAGTCTCGTAACCCGATCTCCGACCGAGTCCCGTCGACGCAAAAGGAAGAGGAACGAAAAACTTTTCCCACATGATATTGATGATTATGATGATTATGATGATAATGGTAATAACGATGATAATAATAACAATAATCATGAAGGAGACAATGACAGTGATGCTGATGATGATGATGATAATGGCGATGATGCTTATAACGATGATAATGATGATGATGATTATAACGATGATAATAATAATGGCGATACCGATAATCATAATAATGATGTTGATGATAAATAAAACGCTACAGAATAATAAGAAATAGAAAAAAAACACCACAGGACGGAACAAATCTTCGAATGTATGTATGTTTAATAAAAATTGATTTCCTACCGCCTCTCCCCTCAGCAATATCAATTTCGCAAGGCCAACACCACACACCAATGAATCTGCACCGCCATGACAATTGATTTGACGTACGTTGCTGGCTCTTCGAAGACGCGAATATCCATCTAGCTCCATCGAACGTGAGCGGAGCTCGTATATTTGTTATCCGAGAGCGCGATCGATAAAAGTATTATTCGCCCCTCGTATAAATTGATACGGGTCGTTTTTTGCGATCAATATGCGACTGTGTTCGTAACGGCAAGAATTAACACGCAACCAAAACTTGGGCTGATGATAAACAATTGAACAGTCGGATAAAGACGAGAGGCACCGGGCCTCGTGCTTTCCGGAAATGCGAAAAGCTCGGGTGTGGCCTCAAGTGCATTTGGGTATCCTCGGTATGTCCTTGGGTACTCTAGGTGTCCAAAGATGCCTGCCTTACTATATACTTGACATCCTATATCCTATGACTGTTCTCGCGGGTGGTTCGAAAAGCTCCTATACGACGGGTGGTTCAGTAATTAATGGTACCAATATCTTCGAAAGTATAGGTGTCAGAAAAAAAATGTCCAACAGAAGCTGCATCGTACAGAAGGAGTCATTAGATGGTGATGACGTTATTTTTAGGTCTCTTTGCTTCCAAGATACACAGGTTACCTTTGGTTTTTCCAAATTGATTGCCGTGTTTTGGCATCTACCATCAGATAGCGACTGTTGCGACAAATGGCCTACGACACAAGGTCATTCAAGGTCATTGAAGTCTTTTTGTTTGTGAAAGGTGATCGTCAGTGATGAGTGTTGGTATCAAGGCTGTCTTTCAATCGCCGATAAACTCTCACGTCTTGTAACTTTCAACATCTTCGATAAACAGAAGCGACTTTAATTACGTTAAATGACCTTGTGTCGCAGGTCATTGTATTCGTTTCAACAGCCGCTATCAGGAGGTAGATACAAAGCATAGCATTCCATTTAAAAAAAGGTAATTCTTTACATAAGTGACTTTTCCGAAAAATGAGCCTACAATTATTTGTTTGCTATTTTCTTATTTATTGGGTTGTAAATGATGATATTCAGTCGGGAGAAGCTGAAATTCATCCTCCCATAAAAAGTTATGGGGTTTTAAAGGTCGCGGAAACACATGATAAAATAGGGCTTTTTTAAACATTTCGACGCCTAAGCGGTTTGTTTGGGTTTTTGAAAAATTCAAAATTATTTTCAATGATTTTTGCTCGTAAAAAAATTGTCAATGAAAATGTTCAGCTTCCCCCTACTGAATATCATCATTTATAATCCAACAGATGATATTTTATCGGATAAATTGAATAATATTTTTCGGAAAAGTCACTTATCTAAAGAATTACCAAAAAAAGGTGACCCTAACATCGGGGAAGCAAGTCCACCTACAAAAAAAATTGTCATCACCATCCGATGATGATCATCTCCTTCCGTACAATGCAACTTCGATCGGAAACTCATAGTTTCGAAGCTTTTAAAGGTGCCAATAGTTGTCGGACCACCCGGTATAAACGTTCCGCTACTGGCAATCTTCGCCTCCCTTTCCTATCTCGCCTCCATTCTTCCTCCACTGATCGAGAGAAGCTCTTATTCCATCGGCGATTATCCGCGTCGAATTCGCTGCTGCGTGTTGTGGTTCTACAGAGAACGGCGGGGGTGGCGGACGAGGAAAAGCGGACCGTGCCGGAGGAGGAGGAGGGACATCGAGCCAGATAGACTTTACGAGCGCTTTAATAGCCTCTACGCTTGTTAACGGCGCGTTATAAGCGGTGATGCCGAGAGTCGCTTTGCGACAGTTCCTTCGATCGTCGTTCGATCCTGCAGACAAGACAATGGGCTCACCGATAATAGCTTGCCTCGGTGCCGCGACTCTTCTTATTCTTGCTTCTTGCTCCTTCGGCTCGATCAGCGCCACCCCGTCGCCCGATCATTGTAAGAGTTCCATTAACCGTGGAAAGTAGAAAAAGAAGACAGGAGGAACAAGATACCGCACGCACACACTCACAGACACGGAGAAGACACACTCGGGGAGATAGAGTGGAATTGTCATTCTAAATGTATACGGCGAGAGTTGCCAAGTGATCAAGACACTGAGGCCAAGTTAAACATGACCTTATTAGTGCGGATGGCCAAATTCTTTCGTTGCAGCCGGTGAGGCATCGTCCGACGATGCGGCCCCCGAGAGCAGAGCATTACCACCCGAACCACCCCGGATGATACCCGTCGATAAGGGCTTCGTCAGAGTATCCAATTACTCCGGTAAATCCATCGGCCGTCCAACAGGCCAACGGCAAACGGGCATCGGTTCGAGAGCATATGGAATACACGGTATGACGTTCCTTCACCGTAAACACTAAAGTCGGTTTTTCGATGCCGTCTTCCCAAAGTCTGCACACTCGTAGGGGAGATCCGGTTTCATGGGACCCCATTTTTCCTGCTTGGGAAACATCAGGTCGAGGATTGCTTTCCCAGACCTGGTGAACTCCCCTATTGGACATATGACGTTAACATGGATTGTGGTCCCTTTGCCGAGGTTCTTGATTACTTATTTTGAACCCCACTTGTCGTGAGCGCGGACCTGTCAATTGTTGACGGCGGCTTAGAGTTGGTGGGAAAAAATCAGGCCTTGTAGAATTCAATATGACTCCATTTTTTCCATTCCACTTCCAACATTGGGAAAAAGAGAAACAAAAATGGAGCCAATATAACCAAATAACTGCTTTGGAAGAATGCGGTTCGAGATGATCAAAGTGGCATTGCGTTTCCGATCGATCCTCGTTTCTGTACAGGCAAGTGGACAGTCTCTGGAGCCCCCAATTTGAAGGACAAGGATTATTTCACCATGTTCGGAGAGCAACTGCTTCTGATCATCAGCATCACAGCTAAACAGGTTGATCAGGGAATAACGAACATCTTGTCCAACATGGAAAAAAATTACCGGGGCCGTATAGCCGTGCCTGCCCAAACCTTGAAGGGCGCACTCGTTGGGTCAATGGCACTTAAGTACTTCAAGCACTTCTTCAAAGGCCGTTGGGTCGCCGTCATCGCTCACGCCGCTCAAGAAATCGTTGATCGCTTCTACCTAGGATCGGAGGCTTACATGGAGGCAATAATGAAGGGACCGGTAATTGTTGGTTGAAACGAAAAGTCACCTGAAATACGCAACGTTCCAAGTTCATGTACCAAAACGAAATTACAGTCAAATAATCGCAATTCGATTTTAATAGATATTCTCCGGAAATACACATTGTCCAAAGTTAATGTACCACTTGTGTTTTGCTGAATGACGTGCGCTGAACCAACATGTATAGTCTCTTTTAGTGATAACGAATAAAAATGAATTGTGAGAGTACTGCAGTAGAAGATTGCTTGGAGATTCATCCCAACTCCCACATTGTTAATTTACGACCTAATTTAAGCAGCCTCAGTCTGTCTAAAGTATTTCTAAGCAGAGCAAGACTCAACTTGGAATGTTATCCACAGCCGATCATTGGGTTTGGTGAAAGAGCTGCTGTCATCAAGATCGAACAACCTTTACTTCAAAGAAGCCAACATTTTATATTGTTTCTATTTATTTGAGCCTGAGTTGTGAGTATTCTTTCGCAAAAAGTCATGCCTTCAACAAAAGATGCCGGAATTCCCATTCGCTTGGTTGCTTGCCGAGCTTGATAAACGACGCTTTGATCATGGCGAGGTCTCTACAGGGCTCAGATAAAGACCATCTTCCATCCTCAGATAAAGACCATCATCAACATCAGGGATATGCTATGGTATTGGCAAAAATTGAAAACAATTAACTTACGATTGGCTCTAGGCTCGAATTACCAATTGGCAGAAAATGAACATCCTGCAACCTCTTCATGTATTTAATTTATCTATTTACTCGGCGCCTTCGGTCCGATCGAAAAGATGATTTATCGTTACTCGTAGAAGTCCTTCCTCTCTGGCCCTATCCCGGCGAAGATAAAAATCCGTGCTCACGACAATCTTTTTTTTCTTCTCTTTCATGCCTATGTGTGTAGGATATCGAGGTGAGAGCGACACGGAGGACTATACGGACGTGTCCGTAACCGCTGCGACTCTTCAGATCGACATGGCCGAGGACTTTGATCAATGGGAGATAAACGAGTACGAGGATCCGGTTGCGAAGACTTATCACTGCTCGGTCCAGTCGCAGACGAGGAACGACACGCTTCAGCCTAATCTTGAGACGATTAAATTCCTCGACGATAATGGCCTCAGTGCTGTACGTCCGAAGAAAAATTACTATCAGGTCAGTGAACCTGCGAGCAACCTCTTTTCATCAACGATCGCAAGATCAAATGTGACGCGTATGAATCTGAGGGAGAACAAATCTCGTGGTCTTCAGGTTCATCAGATTCGTCAGAAAATGTGCCAATTCGGTTTCGATCCATTCCAAACGGACACTCGAGTTGGCTCCATCCACAAACGCTTCAAAAACACCCTCAGACTCATGATCTACAATACACCAGGCATTTTTCCCGGTCTCAAAGTCATCAGGAACGATCTCGA
Organism: Ophion slaviceki; assembly: GCA_944452715.1. Classification (NCBI taxonomy): domain Eukaryota; kingdom Metazoa; phylum Arthropoda; class Insecta; order Hymenoptera; family Ichneumonidae; genus Ophion; species Ophion slaviceki. The sequence goes on along the minus strand of OX101786.1, from coordinate 2,345,092 downwards.
TCGCAAACGAAGACGCGAACCTCAGATCTGGTTCACATTCGAGGCCAGCACTGGTCCACTCTCGTCCGAATTCGATTATGACAATTACTTCGTCACTGTGAGCGGCGATTTTGCCAGGATACAGGCGTACTCGAAGATGCTCGTTGCCCTCAAGATGCACAAGCGACTCAATAATTTCAACAATTCCGTTAGCTACAAGGTGAGTCCAGCTTCCCACATGTTCCTAGGCTGGTAGCCAGCCTTCCAGTGTCTTTTCGTAACTTGATAGATTGGAGAACCTAACAGGTAGCCAAAGAGATCGTTGTTCTTGTTGATGACATGGAAGAGCGCACAAAAATCGTTGCGATGAAGCTCGGTTCACCGGTAACAGGCTTTAAGACAAATTTCTCGTGCGATGAAAAACTAAAAATGATTCCAGATAAACCTGGACCTTGGAATAATGGAGGTGATAATGTCGAGTTTCGGTATAGCGCTGATGCGAGAAAAATCCACGGCGAGTCTATTGGTGAAAGCACTGAACGGAGTGCGGACCGAGATAAAGGATGACGACATGGTGCAACTGGAGTTCGAGGAGAGCTTGAAAGAGGCCGCGGATCAAGTCGACCCGCTTTTGTACTCCTCGATCTGGTTGCTGTCGATGGCCGAGAAATACGAAGTTGTGAGGATTCGCGACCGAGCCCGAAGTATTCAGGTCAGAAGTGTAAAACATGAAAAGAGCCCGGTCGAATAAATTGTCAAAGCGATTTGTCGCCGTTCACCTTTGACGAGAATAAAAAAAAAAAAACAGAAATCTTTTCGACCATACGCGCGATTCCTGATCCTGCTCGGATTCTCCGTTCGCCAATTCGATTGAACCGGAATCGCGAAGACCTTCGGATGCCACCATGAATCACAGGCAATCTTCATACACCGTCAGTCTTCTCGTGTTTGTATAATTTACGAGCAACTTAACGCTTGCAAAACAACGCGGTATTTGTTCCTCCAAGTGGAGTGAATCATTTAACTTGGCTGGAGAACACTACGGGCCTGTATTGGGTGAGAGAGGCCCGGTCGAGTAAGATTTCCCGTATCATTAATCCTTAACGTCAATACTCCAATTTCATTAGATTAATTCATCTGAAAGGGAAAGAGGGAGGGAGCGGGAAAGACGTGGAGAAGGTGAAAGAACGAGAGAGGCGGAGGTGGAGCACAAACCGGAGTTTGCATGCCTCGTTTGCACGTCTCTCTAAACGATCGGGAGCATCGATTCACGCAACTACTCTTGCTGCCTTCTTACTTTGTGCCTTACCCACCGGACCATTTATCATTCCTAACAGAATACGTGGCAATAACTCCGGATACGTATTTGCTGTGAAGTTTGGGTTTCTTTTCCCTCCACCTGGACTCTACATCGAATTTGTGGTAATACATTTAGGCCCCGGCCGAAATACTTAAGTGCAAAATCTGAAGTTCAACCTCGAATCACACCTTGACTCTGAATTCGACACCGCAGACCAGTAAAAGCCCGAACAGACCCTCCCTCAGAAAGACCAACATCCCTGCCTGTCAATTGACATTATCTTTTGGATTCAAAGTCGAACTGGGTTTTTACTGGGGGTGAGAATACAGCAAAGAGAGAGCAAGTTTAGTCGAGAATTGAGTAGAAGCAGGAATTTGGACGTAAAGCATATGTAAATTAGCATCAGAAACTTATTTGTGTGGATTGGAAGCTGACAGCAGTTGAAGCCGAACCCTCAATTAGCAGTTCAGCCACATTTCGATGAATTTAGGATCCTCATCAGTTGACGTCGAATCACCAATTAGCAACTCAGGCTCATTTGAACGGATTCAAACTCATATCAGTTGTTGTCGAACCCTCAATTAGCAGCTCAGCCCCATGTCAACGGACTTGGGACCCCATATCAGTTCAGGCTGAATCCTCATTTAGCAGCTCAGGCTCATTTCAATGGATTCGCACTCATATCTGTCGAAGTCGAACCCTCAATTTGCAGCTCAGCCTCATTCTAACGGGTTTGGGACCCGTAACAATTGACGCCGAACGCTCTATTAGCAACTCACGTCAACTTGAACGAATTCGAAGCTTATCTTCGCAGAAGTAATCTAACCCTAAAAGAACCTAGTCGTGACTCGATGTCGGTTGAAAATTCAACGCTGAACTTCCCGGTAGTTGAGGGGACGGGCTTATTTTTTCCCATATTTCGCAGCGCTCTCGTCCGTTTCTGCGCGCGGTTACGGTTGCGTCCTGTTCACGAGACCGTCCACTTGGCTGCGCAGGCCACGAGAGACAGCCCAATAAAATGAACAACACGAGGCAGGAAGACGAGGAAAAGAAGAAGAAGAAGAAGAGCGTAAAACATAATATGTTACAGAGGTCCGTCGCGCGTCCACGTTTCATTGCGGCCGCCAGTTGTATAATATGCCATATACCTACTACACGTTGCCGTGTATACAGCTATGTATAGCGTCGATATGAGCTCCGTAAATACTCGGGGCAGGCTATCCATAATGCATCTGCCACGCCCTTCGGGGTACATCGCCGGTGCAGCGGACGAAGAGTGCAAGAGAGAGAGCGAGATGGAGAGCGGGAATTGCAACCTGCACTTGAAGTTAGCGTCGAGTCTTCGGGTAAGCGTGACCGGCTGCGGTGGGATGCTGCCCTGACCAGCCAAAGAGAGCCACTTATTCCTCTTCCTCTTCTTCTTCTTCTTCTTCATCGTCTTTCGAAAAATCGCGGATACCTCCCAGCATTGTCGTTTAGCTGGTATCAACTGAATTCAAGTAGATCCTGTGACTAGCAAGGATGGAATCCCCTCATTGGTAGCTTCATCTTTGATCGTCCTGCGTAGCAGAGCTGCCTCAGTGATGAAACAGACGGATGGTGACATAGAACATTGGCAATTCCAATCCAAACGTCACTCTTCAATGAGAAATCTAGCGGGAATCAGGCATCGCTTACAAATCTGCCAATATGACTGCAGCACGAATGGACTATACGGTAAGTGGGCAGCGACTCACATCATAGTTGAAGATAATGGCTAGACCGAAATGAAGCTTGGTGAACACCTCCACTAGGGCGCACGTGACTTTCAAGATAATGACTGCCGGGATTGATTAGTCCTAGGCGTGCTTTTGGGAACCTTTCATCATCAGCTAATCTGGAGAGTTCCCATAGCGTTTTGATCAACCAGCATTATCCGTTGAGGTCTCATGACTGACCAAGTCCTTGCAAAGTATTATGGTTTCAACCGTCTTGCATTCTCGATGCAAATATTTGGCAGGTGGCTGTGCATGCTCAGCTGAAGGTTGATCAATCACAAGGGTACATATCCGGGTCTAATAACATTTTGGTACCGGGATGCGGGAAATACAGTGGGCAAAGTATCTGTCAAGGATTGCACAATGGTGTGCCATGTCTTTCGAAAAGTGCTGACTACCTTTTCAGGGTCTCACTCGAGTTACGCCAAGTTAACTTTATGAAAACTCTGTGAGCAGGCTGCACAATTAACTTTGCCGCATGTTATTTGGAATCTCGCTAGCGAATCATCAAATATCAATCAAATGGTACCAACCACTTCACGTCGCTTGGACCATTACAGGATTATGTTTGCAAATCATTAAATGAAATCATAATTAGTATGTAATGAATGATTGAGGTACAACGTACATGATAACAGCAATGACATGTCAGTTAAACATTCAAATGATTGCACAAAGAATTTCGAAAAGAAGGGTTGGTAACACCGAAACGAGCTAGCCTGATCATTGACGCATGACGAACGATGAGTCCAACAGGTCATCACCAGATGAGGTTTATCGCAAGGCATTTCGATTCACTGCATTGCCTTTCATCATGATTTATCCGGTGGAAATTTGTGGATTCATGATTCGCGTTGGTGTCGTGGTCTCGAGCACGAGACGCCCCGAGCGAGAGGAGAAGTGGATGCACGGCTAGGAGAGCTCGGTGAACGGTCAACTACATGGGGAATTGCAGCAGCAAAAGATCGAGCAGAGAGTGCAAAAGGAGTTCTATAGTGAGGAACAGTCTCTTTTCTTCCGTTATCCAAGAGACTATCCACTGGCTCAACGCTCTCTTTCCTCGTCTCCTTTCCTATTGGATTCCTCCCCCCTCTCGCTCTCTTTCTCTCCCTCGTCTTGGACTCGGAGTTTTCGCTCCTTAGTCGTCTCCTCTGCTCCAGCTCTTTGGCTCTCTCATCCCTCTCCTACCTCCGGGCATACTCGAATGCTAATGGGAGATGCGATGCTCGATGGCAAACGAAACATTCCAGCGGATTGGAGATCCCGTATCAGCGACTCTGTTCGTTAGCCACGCCGGAGACTCGCCAAGAGTGTGCTCCCCGTGTGTCTATGTGTGTGTGTGTGTATGTGTTTTTGCTCTTCTATTCTCCGTTCGTTGCAATCCCATCTTTCTCTCTCTCTCTCTCTCTCTCTCTCTCTCTTTCTCTTTCTTTCTCTCTTGGAATCTGTGTCTCTCTGTCCCAGGTTGTTCCGCGCGTGCGAGTCCGTGCCTCTCTTTGGTGCCCTTCTCGCTCTCTTCTTTCTTCATTTCTCGCGTCTTTTCTACTTCATCGGTGCATTACAGCCAACACTCCTTCGTCTTATTCGTCGTCGTCCTCCTCCCAGTCCCCATCTTCGATGTCCTTTTCTCCCGGGAGGTTAATCCTGCAGCGAGGTGAAGCAGGAGTCCAGGCTTGTCGCGTATGTTCCTCGCTCCTTCCTCTCCTGTCTTCACTTCCGACTGGACAATTAATAGACTCCCAAGGATCCAACTGGAAGAGGGATTAACGTGCTCACTTCTATCTTGGAGCACTCTCCCTCTCGCCATCGCCTCGTTGGAGAACGAGTGTGTCCATCGTTCATCCGTGAATATCCAGCGATTGCTAGGCGCGCTCCAACACCTACACGCGTACACACGTGTGCGGAAAGAGGCGATCGCGAGTTGCCTCAACCACTGTGGAAATCTGTCTTCCAGCTAGGCCATTCATTCGGACACCCTAATACCCATTGCCCAGCAGACCTCCTCGCTCTTTCTTGCAATTGTCGTTTTGCTTCTCGTCCACCCGGTTCAACGCTTTTTTCTCTTCCGGCCAGAACGAGTTTCGACGCATCAGGTCCAAGTGTTTGCACGAAGAAATGGCGTTCACCATGAACGTATACAGGCCGTGCGAGAGTAGCGTCAAGGCTCGCGAGCAACTAACGTTCTTTATCCTTCGTTCCCTCCATTCTTTACCATCCGTCGAGCTTGCTATCCATCCAAAAGACACGGAGGCACGTCCAGCGAACACCTCAATTTAGTAACTGGAGTGCGCGGATGAGGGGGAGCCAGGAGGCGGAGGGAACGAGAGACCAAGACACATTACCAGGACGCGTGATCGCGATCAATCCTACAACGGATCCCGCAATGTTGGCGCGCGTGGTAACGTTCCTTTTGGTCCTCGCTGTTACTCACGCGGTGAGAAGTCTTTGGCAGGTTGGCCACTGCGTTAACGAGGTGTATGGAACCGGGTAAAGAGCCTGGAGTAGCACGAGGAAGTGACGAGGACTGCCTCTTTGGCCTCTTTCGCCAGTGGTTTCTTTCCCTCTTGGTCTTCCTCTTTCAACGTCGTCACGCTATTTGCCTTCTAGTGGATAGCTTTGTTTCGCTCTCGCTCTGGTTCTAGTACACGTGCATTCTCTTCGATAAAGCATTGCAGGGCATCACGGTGGCCGCCCCGATTAGCCGGAATGTGCCTCATCACTTGACTTAATGATTTCCACCCTGAACAGCCCACTTGTACCGTTCATAAGCAGTATCGGCTGTACGCGCGGGCATAGTTTCTTTCCCTTGCACTTTATGTTCGATCGGTAGGAATGGAGATGCGAAGACTCAGGTATCCAGGTTGCATGATGACAACGATGACACGGGTAAAACGGTGAAACCGCGCGCGCTGATCCTTTTTTGATGTCGTATCCTTCAGGTTCTCCACGACCTAGCACGCTGGGTCGCCCAACCGTACGAAACATTGCGTATCATCTCGAGAGCCGGATGATCATGGCATCGTTTATTATCTCGATCGAAAATATCCGTAATACCACGGGGAGCCCAATGAACGCCGTCGGGACGATCAGAGACGCCGGGTAATCCGCTCTTTGCGGACTCGCATCTAATATCGTGTGCCCGCAATGCACGAACGAGTATAATGTACTAGCCGGGAGTATGTACCGTGGGCGGTGCTCCGGCTATTCCAATTCACCGTAGCAACGCCATAAAACTGCCATTTAATTAATTCCACAAGCGGGTACGTGAGCATTTCGCAATGACGGGCCACCTGGCCACTGGGCGACTGCACCTCGGTATATGGCAGAGCCTATTCACCGCGGCAAACTCCAAGTGTTTTCCACACCAGGCTCCATCAAGCTCTGGCCAGCTGAAGTGATTGACTTGGCAGAGAAAAAATGACACCCGCTCGTCGCTACATTATTGATTAATGGTACGAAATGATTTATGATTTGTGCACGGAGAAAATGGATCGATTGGGAGAACAAATTTTTTCGTGGTTCGCTTGTCGTACTTGAGAGAAATTTATTGCCGCGACCGTCTGGTACCCTTTCTCCGATATTATTTGACATTAGACGGTAACATTGGTAGTTGGAATGATGATTGGGCTGTCCGGGTGGAAAAGGGTTCCCTACCCGGACTACAACATTTTTAGAAGTTTTTATTTATAAATTTTTAATCGCTTTCAGGCTAGTGCTTTGATGGAATACTTTACAGGTTGGGGTAATACACACTTGTAGGTTCAGCATAAGCGGTAGAGATGGTATCGACAGTTTGGTTTTCTTGGGCCTGGATAATGACGAGTGAGTTTAACCTGCAGCGATTGTCCAATCTTTGCGAGCATCCCAAGCCGTCTGATATGCCTTGCAGAGCTGTATCAACTCATCGCAGTTGGTCGATTCATGCATTCGGAAAAGTCATTGGCGAACACGCAGCTTACACAAAGTGCAGATCTGTCGGACTTCACGAATGTCCAACCTGGTAACAAGTCGTTGTTCCAACTCACCTTGGTTCCCACATGAGAATAACCAGAAAGAGGAAATGTGCGTCGTCACAACACTGGGATGCCATGCTTCCTGCTCAAGGTGATGACAAGCAACTGGACTGGTGCAATGCCACTAAGAATTAGGTGATTAATCCTAATATCCAGCACATAAGTGCTGTCTTGAAACACCAGGATCGTTGCTGAATCGTCATTATGGTTGATCGATTAAACTGTAACTTCATCCAATCACAACGTCTGGGTCCTTCATCTTTGATCTATGCTGATCAATGGCATCTATGTGCTCTGGCTGAGCTCTTTTCAGCCGTCGATCGATACCCAACTCCATCAATGCTGCCTTTTAGCCTGAAATTTAAAATGCTTCTCTCCTCGTTGGAATATGGACAAGGAGGGTGTTCGAGGGACCGTTACAACGTAGATACGATTATGGCGCACTGTTCCAGACACATTGATAATGCACCGCAGCAAATCGCGTGTGTCCGTTCTCGCTCATAGCACTGTGCAAGAAGTAAGAGCGTGGCCCGCGTGTACACACCGAATGAGAAGAGAAAAAACAACATCATGCATCAGCAAGGTGCAACCGAGTGTATATGAGACTGGGGTTGGGGAGAGAGAGAGAGAGAGAGAGAGAGAGAGAGAGAGAGAGAGGGAGAGAGAGAGAGAGAGAGAGAGAGAGAGAGAGAGAGAGAGAAAGTGCGAGAGAGAAAGACAGACCCCATGTGGATTAACGCGGGAGAGATTTACGTCACAATGAGCCGGACAAGTCGGCCACCTGCGCGAACTCCCGGGTAACCAGCCGCCCCCTGCAGTAAAGTAAATAGTATCCTGGAAGTCTATATGAGCTACCTCTGCGTATGATGTAACGCTCATGTAGACGTAACGGACGGTATTCCATGCCTGTTTACATGTATCACTTACACATTTCTGCCATCTGGGCGGAAAGTACGCAAAACTGCACAACGACGGGCATGATTAATTTTAACGACCTCTCGGTGAATGCAAACTCGAGATTACTTGACTTGCCGATTAATCATCGCTCGATTGTGAGATCTTTCCTTGATCAGCAGGCAAGATCCTCCAACCTCTTCCAATCGTTTCTCAAGCTCGGTTTTTTGGCGGATGTAATCAACAGCACCGGATTGTGGCGAAAATCTATCATTGATCGAGGTCAGAGTCGAAACTTTAGTCTTCAATCTTTGATCGCTTGGATGTTCCGTTATTTTCTAGTTAGATTTGGCACACCGGTTGATCAATGACGCAGTGCATATTGATCGTTCACTGCACCGGTTTTCGACAGCTATCAGACCGGCTTTGATCGCTCGTCTTCGTGACCCCATCAATGATGCGCGATTGAGGAACATCACGTGTGTGGAAGAGCCCAAACCCAGAGTGAAAAAAAATCCTTATACATCCCGGAACGTCATCTGTTTTATGTAGAAGAACACCATATCTCAAACTAATCAGAGCTGGGCTTCTTTGGGCTTTGTTCAAGAGAAGATCAAGGTCCCAAAGTGTCATCCGGGCTATCCTATGATCATGAAGATTCGTCTTGACGATTGATGGGAGACGATGGGGGTTACTCGTCATCAGCAGGTGATCCCCGAAGGAAATGGAAATCCTGCAGGTCGTCTTGGTCCGCACAGCAAATCCAAGAGAGAGAGCATGCCTACTGAGAGATTGAACTACGAATCAGTGGGGCTTGCGAGCAGAGAGAACAGCCTGAACGGCTTCCTGGAGCCTGGAGCACTATACCGCCCACCGGTATTCACCATTGGACAGAGATAGAGAGAGAGAGAGAGAGAGAGAGAGAGAGAGAGAGAGAGAGAGAGAGAGAGAGAGAGAAACTAAGCGGACAGAAAAAGGCAGAGAGAGAAAGAGGTACAGTACGGGAGCAACGGGAGGATCAAGGAGTGGACCTTACGCGGCAGAAATATGTCTACAGTCCACAGCAATGCGTCCATATACTCGGGGCATTAGCGAGGAGGCGAACGACCAGCGAAAGAAATGCTTCTGCGAGCGCTCAGCTTCGGATTACACATTCACCGTGCACAATGCGTATGATATCACAGATGGTATCTTTCTGGCGCACGAGGGGACGGGGTAGCAAGAGTGCAAAGGTACTCAGGCAAGGGGAACGGAGAGAGAGTAGGAAGAGGATACAGGGGCTTTCAGCTATAGATATATGGATACCTGGTGAGGGAACCTGGACCTGCGCAACTCTGGCATGAGGCGGAAGGCGCGGTAGGAGCCCAACGTCTTCTTCTCCTTGTTCTTCGTCGTCGTCTTATGCTTCTCGGGTGTCTTTGAATCGAGGTTCTCTACGTTTTTACGATAACAAACAGCGCGGACAATTAATAGTACGAATCAGGATTACAAATGGACTTGATGGAGTATAACGTTTCAACTCGACGAAAGAATATATATATGTGTATATATGTGTATATATATGTGTGTGTGTGTCTGTGTGTGTGTGTGTGTGTGTGTGTGTGTGTGTGTGTGTGTGTGTGTGTGGGTGTGTGGGTGTGTGTGTGTGTGTGTGTGTGTGTGTGTGTGTGTGTGTGTGTGTGTGTGTGTGTGTGTATACTAGGTGCGCAACTAAGTTCCCGGGTTTCACACATGGATGGCGCTAGCGACACATGTAGTCGGCATACAGGTCTGAAATTGCGTGTCTTTATAGCTTGGACATCTGTTAAGCATACCCAGTCGTAATATAAACAAATATCGCAACACAACGACCTTTTTTCTAACCTCGAAAATGTCAAAGTTTGTGTCAAATAAACAGCATTTGTGGGAAGCATTGCTTTTTTGCTTCAACCTAAAAAAACAGCATCTGAACCGAGAGCTGCTGAAGCACGTCGGTTACCTGAGGAGGCCTACAGCGAACATATACCATCAAAAACAACGTGTGTAAAGATTGGTTCAAGCGGTTCAGAAGTGGCGATTTTGAGACTGGGGACAAGGACCGCTCGGGAAGACCGCAAACGTTTGCGGACGCCGATCTGCAAGCGTTATTGGATGATGATGACACTCAAACAGAAGATCAACTTGCCGAGGCACTAAATGTGACTCGGCAATGTATTTCGAAACGTTTGCACGCCATGGGAAAAATTCATAAGGAAGGAAAGTGGCTCTTCGATTTTCCAACTCCACATGAGTTGACTGAGAGACAAATGGAAAATCGAAGAGCCACTTCCGGAATTTTGCTTTTGCGGCAGAACAGAAAGAGTTTCCTGCATCGAATTGTTACTGGCGATGAAAAATGGATATATTTCGAGAATCCCAAACGCAAAAAATCGTGGCTTTCACTTGGCGAAGCGTCAAAATCGACGGCACGGCCAAATCGCTTCGGAAAAAAGACAAAGCTCTGCGTTTGGTGGGACCAGAAAGGAATCGTGTACTATGAGCTGCCGAAACCGGGCGAAACTGTCAATGGGAACAGAATGAGACACGAGACAGGAACGTGTGATATTGCAGCACGACAACGCTTCATGCCATCACAGTTCCATCCTCCAGGACACCATAAAAACACTGAAATGGGATCTGCTATCGCACCCGCCGTATTCGCCAGACCTGGCCCCTTCAGACTATCACTTGTTCCGGTCGATGGTGCATGGCTTGGGTGGGCTACACTTGGTCAATTACGATGCAGTACAAAATTGGTTGGACGAATGGTTTCAGTCCAAAGACGCGTCTTTTCATCGTCGCGGTATTTATGTATTGCCAGAGAGATAGCAAAAATGTGTAAATAGCGAAGGACAATACTTTGAATGAACCATTTTTTGTATTTGCCTTGAAATTTTCGATTTTTTATTGGTCAAAAAACCCGGAAACTTAGTTGCGCACCTAGTATATATATATATATATTTTTTATTTCTTCATTTATATATATTCTTTCTTTTGTTCCGTGCATTTTCTCGCGATTTGCATTAAGGGATTACGTACTTCCAGCATTTTCAAAAAACTATTCTTTTCAATTGTTGACAATTATTTTCTATACTGTCACACGTAGTTAAAAAAAAATTATCGGAAATCTCAATTAGGGACAGAGTTATGAGTGTACGGTTTTCAAGAAAGTAAATTTTCCGAGATGGCCTGCACGATAACTTAAAGAGGTTTAAATAATATTGTTTATGCAGATTTTTTTTTATCTTCGGAAAGAGATTTTTATAGTTTGTCGAGTAGTTTTTCGGAATTTATTATTTGGAACATTTTTCATAAATTTTCGAAATGCGAAATTTGACGCAAAAAATGTTTTCATTTCAAAATGTGATAAATTGTTTGTTTTTGGAAATTCGAAAATTTGGCCGGACGATAAATATAAGAATACTTTACAAGAATCTTGCTGGATTTTCCCCATCAATCCATGGGCTAGTTCTTGTGCAAACTATGGAAACGTGTACTTTAAAAAAAATGGCCTGAAGAACGTGTTCATGAATAATTTATTGCTACATAACTTTGAACAAAATTCCCAAAAATTCCGATTTTCGCCGAACCACAATGTTTTTTTAATGTCCCTTTATCTTTTACGAATGATTTTTCGGTCTCCCAGACATGCTTCTGTTAATCTTTAAAAATTGAAAAAGTCATGTAATTGGGTGCCCAGAAAGGAAGGCTGGAATTTTTGACCTTCTTATCGACGATACACATAGGAAGAAAAAACATCTACGATCGTCGTTGCCCACCAGTCGATACTCCCGTGGCTCGACGAGCCCCAACAAAACTCGGCTACGAGGAAAACAGGCCCAAGCCTTGCTACGGCGGAGCTGCGAATTACGCCCTTCTCGTTCGCAAGATGGAAGCACAGCTCGCATGCCAACCGGGCATTACAGACGCGCTATTAATTGCTACCACGCAACATACAGTTCGTACGAGAAAAGTCATACGTACACGCATGTACACGTACGTATTATGTGCCATTCGATGGAATAATAAATATGAGGACACAAGACTGAGTAGGAGAGAGAGAGGGGGAGAGAGAGAGAGAGGGGTGGGGGGTGCAGAACTCGCGTGGATCAGGGATCTTGCGTGCCCCGTATGGTGTATTTAACGAAGGATATCTTTACGTCGTGAAAGAACCGGATCGAGTTCACAAATCACTTCGGTAAGAGTGTTATTACATTTAACACGCTGATGCGGAATATAATTTCGAGGTTATCTCCCGCCTTCTTTCCTACCGGCGCTCTGCGCATTTCCATTCTCATTTGTACTCACCGAGGAACGTCAATTTGACGGTTGTATGTGACATACCTGATCCGATCCAAATGCCTTCTCGGTGATAATGCGGTGAGGTACAGGACAACTGGTGATGACTAAGCAAGAAGGCAATCCATTTCGGTAAATTTGAGGCGTTAACTTGTCAGTGAGCCCCACGTCCATTTCAGGAGACACCTGGGTTGGGGGAAAAGTCACTAGAAATGGGGGACAATCTATGTCGAGGTCTCAGAACTTAATGGCGAATTGAGTTCTAGGATTGGACGCAAAAAGCCTTGAGTCTGGTCGTCGGCGATTTTGTTGTTGATTCGTTGGAGGCCTTTTTTTATACCCATTTGTTGAGGGCCATTTTGATGGCGATTCGTTGGAAGCCATTTTGATGATGATTTAGTGCAGGACATTTTGATGGCAATTCTTCAGCCGCCATTTTGATTTCGATTCTTCGATTCCTAGTTTGATGAAAATGTTTCAGCCTGATACCAATCATCGGATCATTTTAATAGCAATCCTTCAGTTAGGTATCATCATTTTCATGTTAATTCATTGCCGACCATTTCGATCACAATTCTTCAGCCGCCATTTTGATGACGATTCTTCGATTTCTAGTTGGCTGGCAATTCTTTAGCCGCCTTTTTGAGTTGGGGGCCATTTTGATGATGATTTGGTGCAGGCCATTTTGATAGCGATTTGTTGCAGGCCATTCTGATGGTAATTCGTTGGGGGCCATTTTAGTGGTGATTCATAGTAGGCCATTTTGATGGCGATTCGTTCACCAGCCATTTTGATGGCAATTCTTCAGCCGCCATTTTGATGACGATTCTTCGATGCCTAGTTTGATGAAAATGTTTTAGCCGCCTTTTTGAGGTTGGGGGCCATTTGATGGCGATTCGTTGGGAGCCATTTTGATGGCGATTTGTTGTAGGCCATTTTGATAGCGATTTATTGCAGGCCATTTTGATGGTAATTCGTTTGGGGCCATTTTAGTGGTGATTCAGAGTAGGCCATTTTGGTGGCGATTCGTTCACCCGCCATTTTGGTGGCGATTCGTTCACCCGCCATTTTGATTACGATTCTTCGATTTCCAGTTTGATGAAAATGTCTCAGCCTGATACCAATCATCGGATCATTTTAATAGCAATCCTTCAGTTAGGTATTATCATTTTCATGTCAATTCATTGCCGACCATTTCGATCGCAATTCTTCAGCCGCCATTTTCATGGCGATTCTTCGATTTCTAGTTGGCTGGCAATTCTTTAGCCGCCATTTTGATGGGGATTTCTTAGCTACCATTTTGGTGCCTACTTATCATCCGCCATTTCGATATCTCAAACATCGATGACTGGCTTAACTCTTCGAGTGCACACCTCCGCCGCCAACCTATAACCGCATCTTGGGTCAATCTGATCCAAGGCGTTTTTCAAATCGTTGTATTCCGGTAAATATGCATTTTTGTTTTTTTTTTGTAGAGACGTTCTTTGTAGTAAATTATCCATATTTTATGGCCCCAAATTAATTTTTTAACGAAAACGAAAATTAAATGCCAAAAATGCCAAAACATTCGTTCAAAGTGGGGTATACGTTGAAAAATACGTACTTACACGAAAAAAATCACTGGGTCAAAACGACCCAGTGTGCAATCGAAGGGTTAAAAAAATCTAACCTACCAGAACTCCGCATTTAATATTACGAGCTGAAAATCTTTTTTGTATAAAGAAAAATTATTTCGATTTACCGATATTCCTAATTCTTAGGACGGTTATGCGGAATCGTATTGTATCCTTCTCTCTCTCTCTCTCTCTCTCTCTCTCTCTCTCTCTCTTTCTTTATCTCCACCATTTACGGAATTTCGAGTGCAGCAGAGTTTAATTATAACCAAGAGTGGGAGCGAGTAAGGTGTACGGATACGGGAGGCAGTTTCCTCGACGTTAGTAGGTGGCGTGTTGGCATGTTACGGCTGAGTGTACCCTACATTAATACACCGGCGGGCGATCGGCCTAACGTTCGCAAACCCCGTTATTGTACAGAAGGAGATCCTCTCGGTCCATACGTGCAAAATCCCGGATGGACGAGCTAGAAAAATCGCAGAACACGATGAACGAATAAACGAGGAAGAGAGAAACCCTTAAGGATATTTTGCCCACCATCAGACAGTCTGACGCCCTCACCGGAAGCCGCAGCCTCCCGCACGCCCTCGTTCCAACCAATGGAATATCAAATGGCGAACCAAAGTGCACATACCGTTGCCTCCGAATTAAGGTGGTTGGACCGTTTCACCGATAAATGTTAGAGGACGCAGGTTTTTTTTAACACTGAGTAGTAAACAAGTAATCAAGAAAATGGATTAATTGAGATAAAAAGTAAATCGAAAAATTAATCGGGGCAAAAAAAATCAGCAAGGAATCAATGGAGACAAAAAAAATAAAAACATTGATCAAGAAAGAAATTAATAATTAAAGTAATCCAAATAATTTTTAAAAATTGAATAAAATTTAAAATACGTAGCGGCTTCCCTTTAAAGAAAAATTGTGAATCAATCAATTCGTATGGAACGACGACAATAAATATTATTGAGAAAAAAATATGTGAATGGGCAACCAATTGACTGCGTTTTTCTTTCTTAATGGTATTTTTTTTTTCGTTTTTTTTTAACTCCGTAAATAATGCTCTTGGACTTGGGGAAAATTCAGAGTTAAGTCGAGCTCTAAGAAGAGGGAAAATAAATATCTATTTCAGTGTTACCTTTCGCTATGTTGACTGTCATACGTACACATGTGGAACTTCCTCAGGCAAAATGGTGCGCTTTGAGAAAGAGTGAGAGAGAGAGAGAGAGAGAGAGAGAGAGAGAGAGAGAGAGAGAGAGAGAGAGGAGAAGACAGAGTGAGAAATCGAGAAGAGGGTCGCAGCGGGTTCGTGCGAGGGTGTTCGGGATCGTGTCAACGATAGAGTAAATTTACGGCGGTCACCGAGCGAATCCATTTGTTTCATCTGCATCCGCTTAGCACGCTAATGTTACCTCCTGCGGCCTATTTATATATGTCTCTCTCTCTCTCTCTCTCTCTCTCTCTCTCTCTCTCTCTCTCTCTCTCTCTCTCTTCCCTTTTCGCACACGAGGCGAAACACGTCAAATAGGCCACCACGTTTTTACACGATGACAAAAAAACCTGCTGACCGAATTGGTTCAACCAATTGCAAAACATAAATTTTTAACGACGTCGAATCGCGCCGAACAAAGAATAAAAGAAACCGAAACAAAATTGTATTTGCTTACGATCGAATGAAAAATTTTTTTCTTTCTGTTGAATAAAAAATTCTATCTTTTTCTGTACAGTAAAATATTCTATTTCATTTCTATTGAATTAAACTTTTCATTTTTTTCTGTTGAATGAAACATATTTTTCATTCTAAACTTTATTTCCGAAATGAATACTTTATCTATGTATGAAAAATTTAATCTTTTTCCAACGAATGAAAAATTATATTTTTTCTAACGTCTGTTTTAATGTTACGAATGAGACATTTTAATGGGCTCGGTGCCGAATTAAACAAATTCTATTTTTCGTAACGAAAAGAATATTTTGCTTGTCTCTAATGAAAAAAAAATCTATTTTTTCTTAACGACTAACAAATTTATCTTATGGCAGCTCATCCACGCATAAACGCATACGTAAATAGATACATAAACCTACACTTGCGTATTTCGAGCAAGCAGAAGGAAGTCATTCCAATACTTTCTGTCCATTTACAGACATCTATTTATACATATATATTTTTATGCACACACACACACGCGCGCGCATTATATATACACGCATATATATATATATATATATATATTTATGCTATATATATTTTTTTTTATGCACACACACACACACACGCGCGCATTATAAATGCACGCATGTATATATATCTATATATATACGCATAAATATTTGTGCATGTGTATGGCTGTCATCAAGGTTCCGCTTTTCTATGGTACATTTACCTGGCTATTATTCGTTCTCACGTGTGTCCAGACCAAGTTGTATTGTACACGTACAGTACGTACATTTTCATTCCATGAGAGCTAACCTCGCGAATGAGAAGAAAAAACTGTGGCAGGTTCCTCAACAGGTAAGGAGTAGAAAAAATATAAAAAAACCATCGAGTATGTCATAGAGAGAATTGAGAGCGAGCGAAAAAAAAAGATCTTTTTGCAAGAAGAATATGTATCCTATATATATATATATATATATGCGATGTAGGAAGTGCTCCATCAAACTCCGCGATCTTTGTGTCCTCCTCGGTAGTTTCTCCGTTTCGCACGAGAGCCCGGGGTCCGGGCGGTTAATAAAGTTGCGAAGACGCGCGCGCGCGAGCCCGTCCCCGATAACAAGGCAACAGGAGGAGAGCAACGCGACCGCGAAGGCGCCTTGGGCCATTCTATAAATCAACTCGTCGAGGGAGACAGAGGAAGTGAGGAAGAGCGAGAGAGAGAGGGAGCGAGAGGGAGAAAAAAGTGCGCGAAGGGGAAAGGAGAAGGAGAACGATGGAGATAGATATATCGTTGCATAATAAATATTGGGAAAAAAATTCGGTTTATGTTGCACGGTGAGGAGCAGGAAAAAAGTAATAGTTGGGGCACAAAATAATTGAATGGAAAATCGTAAAATTGCGTGGGAAAAATAATACGAGATTTGAGGAAATTGCTCCGGAATATTGGAAAATGTAGAAATGGAGTAAAAATCTAATAAAAAATCTTATGAATAGGTGGTGGAAGGAATGAGAAAGGGAGAGAGAGAGAGAGAGAGAGAGAGAGAGAGAGAGAGAGAGAGAGAGAGAGAGAGAGAGAGAATGATGGCTATTGTTTGGGTTTGATTCATATAAATAATAATGGCACAAATGGTAATAAATGTTTGCATTTATTGCAT